>UYYA01004646.1:0-34541 GCA_900624975.1 Angiostrongylus costaricensis
TGTTTCAACCAGCGGCGTAGAAAGTGGGTCTTTTGTCGCATTAAGACGATTTTCTGTCTTAATGACAATGCGTCTCTTACACGTCCGAAATGTTTTGCTGGAACATCTCTTAATAACTCGAAAGACCGACTTTCTATAGACCTCGGCATAGATAGCTAATATATTTATTTATGTGATCTTATAAACTGATCTTCTTAAGCTGACGCGAGGTTGGTACAGGTCTTCGCTGTCGTTGTCGTTGTTGTTGGTGTTGCTGGTCGATGGCTGACGTTTCGGCGATTTCGCCTTCCTTAGAACCTGGACGTATTTTATATTAGAATACTTTAACTATTCGGTGGAAAAAAAGGCTAAAGTATTAATAAAGAACAAACTTCTAAATAGGTGGTACGTTAGGTTGCTACGGTCAAATGTTTTTTTTCTACGCCATACTGAACAGACAGGCTACTCACCGTGATGTTACGAGTAGGACTGGCCTGCGTGTTGTTCACGTGGTGTCACGAGCAAGACTCACCCCGGGGTCAAAATATCATTTTGAAATAGGGCACCAGGTTACTCGTGATAGTGAGGCATTCGTCTTTCCGGTTCATCTTTGGATTTTTGAAATTATCCAAAACGCCTCAAGAGTTTTGCGCGTTGATGTTTTTGATTCCTGCGCTAGGATCCGCACAGTCACTTCGAAATCATCGTCGTTGTGCTTTTGTGACCTATGCGTACCTAGAGGAGTGTTGTAACGGATTTTAACTTTCCCATCTATATTATTTACTGCCTACTCTTTTTAACGGCAGGGTATACATTGTGAAATATAACTTCAATGATGCTAAGTTATTTGCAAAACTCCGGACCGCAGGTGTATGCGGTGGGGAACGAACGCGCTATTGTCCTTTCCGGGTAGTAGCGCGTTCACCACCACACCACGCGGGTCCTTCGTTTCGCCTGTCTCTCAGCTAGTTCTATCGATCTTTTGCCATCAGCAGTCACCCGTCAGCGGGATTGATCTGGGGGGCCCAAATCGGCAACGAACCCAGTTAAGCTGAGGCCGCAGTTGTAATCACAATTTTCCCATCTATATGTTCTTTTATGCGGACACAAAATGGTCTACCCGTTTCTCCAATATATTCCTCACCGCATGCGTTACATAAGATCAAGTATATTATACTTGGGCTAAAATGATTGACTTTTCGGTCTCGATGTTCAATATTACCATTTAGATACGCGTGGCGACCTGCGACCTCAGCCACCGTCATGGACCTTCCGCCACCGCCACCGTATCCTGCAGGTCGTAAGGCTCCAATGGTGATGTGATCGGAAGCCGTTTCGACCAGTTAGCGTTCATATTAGTGTTTAGCAAGTAGTCAGATTACCAAATTTTCATCTACCTCTTATCATCCTTGTTTTCCGTGTACATTTTAGTGCTAAATGCCTTTCGCGATACTTAGCTTTTCCCACGACATTGTTGTGCGCTTCTTCTGACATTACCTGCTCATCGTTTTCTGTTCCATGCACATTTTTACGACTATTTTGTCGGTGCTCGATTAACTTGCCATGTGCTCATCACATTAGCATACAATTTGCTTGCTCCACGATAAAGCTCAATCGGACTTTTTATTAATATCCGTGTTGTGTTTTGTATAGATGTGATTAATCACTTTTTGATAAAATATTTCTGTTGCTGACTGTTGTGTTGATGAGCAAAAACGAGGTTATTGCTTTATCCTTTCTTCACAAAGAGCTGACGTTTCGGCGGATTTCGCCTTTTTCGAAGTTTGGAAAAGTCAAGTTGAAGACAGTTTAATCATTCAAACACCTCCATAGCCAATGCTGAAAGACCACTAAACCAAGATTTTCATTGTACTGAAAGGAATATAGCCTCTTCACGCACTCAGTGCCTTCAATGAGTCTCCCAGTGAATATTTTACGTGCAGACCAATTGCAAAGAATCCATACGGATGGGTAATGAGCCCGTTTTATGTTAAGGTATCACCATAAGATATCATGTGACATATCAGCTGATAATGTGGAATCTCGCTCTGCGGCTCACTTCCCGATTCCTCGAATCTATCCAGAAAGCAGTGAGAGTTTTCCTTGCTGAAGTTCTTCTATTCCTGTGCGAGGATAGTAATTACTACTTTAAATTCTTCCTCGTTACGTTTTTGTGTCTCTGTGTGTGCCTAGTGGAGCACTTGGTTCAAGTTTACTGTTTACATGTTCTTCCATACGGATGCATGGCGATCTACCCATTTCTCCAATTTATTCGTTCCCCGCACGCTTTACAAGAGATCAGATAAAGCGTATCCGGACTCATACAATAACTCTCTCTACCGTTAGGGAATACTGTTCAATTCGGCGTTGTACATGGACGGTCGTGCTGGAGGTAACATACTAGCTGGCGTCGTAGAATCAAAAGAAGTGCGCTAAGTGATCACACAGCCACGTTGTTCTTAATATTTTTTGCTCATGCTGACAATGTCGAGTAGAACTCCGAATGCAGTAAGAATAATACCTCTTTGCCCTAGTACTGAATATCGAAATGTGACTACTACGCGTCTGTCGACGATTCAAACAAGACAAAATGTTCGCTCAGTTGAAGAACTGCGCGACAGAGAGTACCATTGTGCTCAGCATTTCGAGATCGGCCTCTCGAAGAGAGCAATGAGTGGATCAGTGTTAATTGGCAATTGTATCAGGTCACATATTAAAGTAACTCTACGGGGAAAATTCTAAGACCTTTTGAATAAATCTTAACGAGTTACAATAGGGTAAATAACATGCTATGAAGTCGTGGCTCACTGTGTTCGGAGGCATGGGTCCCTTTGACGAAGTGTGTTCACTTTTAGAACTAAGCTCAGGTTGATATATTTATTTATGTGATCTTATAAACTGATCTTCTTAAGCTGACGCGAGGTTGGTACAGATCTTCGTTGTCGTTGTCGTTGTTTTTGATGTTATTGATCGATGGCTGACGTTTCGGCGACTTTGCCTTCCTCAGAGGCTGGACGTACTTTATGTTAGAGTACTTTTTATTATTCGGTGGAAAAGAAGGTTAAAGTATTAATGAAGATCAAACTTTCAAATAGACGCCATATTGAACAGAAACACCACTCACTGTGATGTTACGTGCGGGACTGGCCCACACGTAGCTCACGTGGAGTCGCGAGCAGGGCACGCCCCGAGGTCAAAATATCATTTCGAAATAGGGCGCCAGGTCACGCGTGATAGTGAGGCATTCGTCCTTCCGGTTCATCTTTGGATTTTTGAAATTTATCCAAAACGCCTCAAGAGTTTTGCGCGTTGATGTTTTTCACTAAAACACATAAGCTTACTTCAACTGATGATATTACGTCAACGAACCCATCATCATATAAAGTTAGACCTATCATCAGTTATATAGGCGGGCCAACGGATAGAATAACGTGGTTCCTAAACCTTATCCTAACCGAGCTGCTAAAATTCCTTCCAACCCATCTACCTAACACCAAAATATTTCTGGAAAACCTAAGGCGCGCGCAACCAAACAGCGCGCATGTAATGGAGTCATTCGATGTTACGTCACTTTATACCAACGTGTCCAATGACTCCGCAATGCAAGCCATTCTCGAGTTGCTCGTAGAGCATGAAAAGAAAATAAAAATGCACGGCTTGTCGATTGCGCAACTAATGACCCTCTTAGAACAGTGTCTTAGTTGTTCAATCTTTAGGTGGTCTGGAAAATATTTTGCACAAATTAGAGGCTTGGCGATGGGGCAGCGTTTAGCACCAAGCCTTGCCATCGCTTTCATGTCTAAGGTGGAAGCTCCAGTTCTCGATCACCGACCCTTACTCTACTGTCGAAACATAGACGACCGCTTCATCGTCTGTTCCACACAAGAACAGATGGATGAGTGCTTTGAATTATTAAACCGACAGTCAGAGTATATAAAATTTACACGAGAAAAAAAACCTACCGAGAACTGGCTTCCATTATTAAACACCCAAATAAAGCTCTCAGTAAGTGGCTATGTAACAAAATGGTATCGTAAGCCAAGTAGTAAAAACATTCTAGTTCACTGCCTCTCCTCTCATCCTTCACACATGAAAAAAGCACTTGTCAAAAATATGTATCGTACGGCTCAGAATGTGTGTATGGGAGAAGAGGAAAGGAAGGAATCACAAAACCTGGCACGAAAAATTGCCATTTCCAATGGCTACGAAGTAGAAGCCACTCGGTTTAGAGGAAAACTTTAGGTATTTTCCCAAAATAATATTTCAGACGAAAGCAGGATCCCCTTTAAGTTGCCCTTCATATCAAATGAAGTAAGTCACGCCATTAAAAAGTGCTTAAGAAAAAGTGGTCTTGAAAATTATGTAACGATTGTTGGCATCCCACCCAATACCCTACGCCGCCAGTTAGTTCGAAACCGTCTCTATGATCGTTTGTGCAGCTCAGAAAACTGTATGACCTGTCCTAACGGGAGAGACGGGGATTGCATGAGTTTAGGTATAATCTACTTGATCTCATGTAATGCATGCGGCGAGGAATATATCGGGGAAACGGGTAGACCACTTTGTGTCCGCATAAAAGAACATCTAGATGGAAAAGCTAAAATCCGTTTAAACACCCTTCTAGGTACGCATAGGGCACAAAGGAACAATGGTGATGATTTTGAAGTGACTGTGCGGATCCTAGCGCAGGAATCAAAAACATCAACGCGCAAAACTCTTGAGGCGTTTTGGATAAATTTCAAAAATCCAAAGATGAACCGGAAGGACGAATGCCTCTCTGTCACGCGTGACCTGGCGCCCTATTTCAAAATGATATTTTGACCCCTGGGCGTGTCTTGCTCGCGACTCCACGTGAACTACGTGTGGGCCAGTCCCGCACGTAACATCACGGTTTCTGTTCAAATGGCGTCTGTTTGAAAGTTTGATCTTCATTAATACTCCATCCTTCTTTTCCACCGAATAATAAAAAGTATTCCAACATAAAGTACGTCCGGGCTCTGAGGAAGGCGAAGTCGTCAAAACGTCAGCCATCGATCAATAACATCAAAAACAACGACAACGACAACGAAGATCTGTACCAACCTCGCGTCAGCTTAAGAAGATCAGTTTATAAGATCACATAAATAAGTGTATCAACTATCCATGCCGAGGTTTATAGAAAGTCGGTCTTTCGAGTTATTAAGCTCAGCTTCCCCACCAACTGAACCCATTTCTAAAAGTTCCTTCCGTAGGTTCGCATGTAGTTTACTTGAGCTTCAAGATAGGTTCTGTAAAGAAATAGAGTTGAAGCACTAAATAGGAGCGAAAAAAGAAGCAGGAGTACTGCCACTGTTGCCGTTTCCTCAAACGTCCTTTATACAAGAGAACCCAAACAATGAAGGCGATAGCAAATTTCGGATATTTGCGGATGAAACTTCCAAAGTCGTTAGTCACTGTCGTGAGCAAAAGCTTTCCTCCAACCTCACAGAAACGCAAAGAAGTGTAATGCGAGAGGTTCGAGAGCTGATAATTCCAATAATATAATTACATATTTAAATTACCAATTAGAATATATAAATTTTGTCTGCAAGATGGATTGTCCGGAAAAGCAAGCTGTTGTCGCCGAATAATCACTACTATCAACAACCAGTATTTTGTATAAAAGAGCATCGCAGTGTGAGAGTGCCTCGTTCAGGAAATGCTCCAGTGAGGAAGATCCGACTCGATACGAAGACGAAGAAGACACATCAAGAAGACGAACAATTGTGGATCATCCGCTTAGATCATCGACTCTGATGAAGATGAACACGTCTAAACGTTAATTGAAAATAAAGATTATTTATCAGCCTCGTGTAAGCTTATAAAAGGAAGAATACCGAAAACCAACATTGAAAAGTGAACGACAGATGTGTCAGGGTGGCAAAAATGGCTGGTGGAATGCCATCATCTATTTCTCAACTCTTAGTTGAATTGCCAGCGTGCCCCGTCTATAGTTACTTACCAAAACTCAAAAGCTACTATCCACTTATTATTTTGTGTTTATCGGTCCATCACACCAAAGGATTGAATAAGATCGTTTTTAGCTCTAATACTTACACAGTTGTTGAAACGAATTCCGGCCCATTTGATGAATACCCAGACATTCCTGGATAGTGATGGAGTCCTTTGACGTCACCGCCCTTTGCGCAAACGTGTCGAATGACAACGTTGTGCAAACCATCCTCGGAATCCTTAAAATACGAAGGCAATACTAAATATGCATGGTTTCTCAGTTCACCACCTCATGGTCATCTTAAAGATTTGCTCAAACTTCTCAGTTTGGGAAGTATTTCCACAACTAAGAGGGTTCGCAATGGGACAGCGACTTGCATCAAGCTTTGCCATGTCATTTATGTTTAAGATAGAAGCACCAATAATCGATCTCCGGATACTCTGTATTGTAGATGCATAGATGAATGGTTTGTCACCTACTCCACACAGGACGAGATGTGCAAATGTTTTCCGTTATTGAACGAATAATCAGAGTACATTAAGTTCACCCTAGAGAAACCGCAAAAAGCCTGGCTTCCATTTCTGAACGTTCAAATTAAGCTATCTCGAAATGGCCACATCATGAAATGGTTCCGAAATCCAAGTAAAAAATATAGCAGTTCATTAACTCTCCTCTCACCCCTCGAACAAAAAAGGACGCTTCGTTTTGTACAGCCACCAGCGCATGCACAGAAAGAGAACAGAAGGAAGAATCCGTGAAACTGGAGCGGCAGATAGCCAATTACAATGGATACGAAGCTATAGTTTCTCTGGATAGCTGTGGAAGGAAGACCAGTGACCCAAACGGTAGTTCAAGCTAGAATGAGGTTCGTTGACCCCGCTCTTAATTTCTAACGAAATAAGCGCAGATATAAAACGCTTCCTAAAAAAACAGCTCTAGAGAATTCGGTAGCGATGGCTGAAACACCACTCACTAAGCCCTCTAAGGCGCTGACTAGTTCATTAGTGCCAGCATGAACGTCTGTGCAAAACGCAAAATTGCACAGTATTCCCTAACGGTAATGAGGTTGACTGAACGAGTTCGGGTACGGTTTATCCGATCTATTTTAAAGCGTGCGGGGAACGAATAAATTGGAGAAATGGGTAGATCGCCGTGCATCCGTATGAAGAAACATATAGACAGTAAACTTGAGGAGCACATAAGGACACAAAAACATAACGGTGAAGAACTTGAATAGAAGTTACTATCCTCGCTCAGGAATCGGAGAACTTTAGTACGCAAAACTCTTGCGAGGACTGATAGAAGGCGGTGAGTGCATGAAGATGCCATTTTCCTTTCAGTGCGATTGAATCTATCAAAATCTGTTCCTATTCCGTCAAAACACAGCTGGGAGTAAGGGAGTGCAAGAGTCTTGGTGGCTGTGGTGATTAGCAAGTGAAAGGTAATAGTGGGTTCGAACCCCAAATGAAATCCTGCTAGTTGCGCTCATATCTCAGGTTGCCTGTGGTTCTATTTCATATCGTACCGCTCTGTGAAAGAAGAATGGACGGAAAACACAAGTCAAAACACCGTAACTTTAAAAAAAAATTTTTTGATGCGAGCATTATGACTGTGGACATTAACGACGCATTTGAGAAGATCACTACATTCCATTGCGAGAGATATCTGTTTATTCAAACTCTTCTTTATTTGAAATTTCAGCTCTAAGTAATAAGGGAGAGAAAAAGTAACCATGAATTGAAGTTTTCGGTGCCCAAAACCTGCACGACAAGATGGTTAGGTATAAAAATTGCATGCTGTTGGCGAATAAAATTATTTTGGTAGTTATTATTTAAATTAGCAAAGTTCACTATGAGCTGAGAACAGTCTCTTTAGAGTTGAGATGTCAAACTGATTTGAGTGTTTTGTGAGTCGTGTGTGACTCAAACGGTCCACAATATGCTGACATTAGGGAAAACAAATACGTTGGTAATAAACTAAGAACAAGTGGGCCTTCGTGCTGCAGTGATCAATTTCATGATTAGATTCCAGAAAACCTTTGCTAATATAGGCGTTGGTAATCGTGTTTTTGATCTATGTTTGCACATGCTAAGTGTAGGAAAAACATTGAAAACCATTTTCTGAGGGTGCCTGCCGAGCTCTCTAGTTGGCAAACTGTTGGTTGTGCAGCAAACCCACTCTGCTTTAATTGGTTAGCGTCGGTAATAAACGATGAAGGTCTTAACGTTTTAAGCTTTATTCACTGTCTATTCCTCTTTCATGGCAGCAAATTATGTGAAATATAATCATGAGGATGCTGAGACATGAGAAATACGCGGAACCTCAGGTGAGCCTCGAATCCACGATTATCTTTTCCTGGGAGCTCACGTGCTACTCATTGCACCACCCATACAAGTGCTTTGCGATTTCCTCAGCTAGTTTACTGCTAACGGTGCAATTAGCAATCACCCGTCAACGGGAATGATGTGGGGAAAACAAATAGGCATTGAACCAAGTTAAGAGCTAAAATGATGGTCTAAATCACAATGTTTAGCATTGCTTAACTGAACTCAGCGCCGATTTTATACCTCGAATCGTTCCCGTTGACGGTTCAATGTTGACAGCCCCGAGGGAGTAAAAGATACGCTGAGTGGAAGGCAAAGCACAGGCCTTGGTGGTAGAGTAGCTAACAAGTGAGCTCTCTGAAGTTCACTTGCCATTCCGAGTTTTGCTCATATCTCAGCATCATTGTAATTGTACCTCACCTTAAAGCGTGCATATAAAAATAGTAGGCAGTAGATAAAATTAAACAATGTAATTCCTACTGCTACCTTAGCTTAACTGGTACCCATCCCGGATTCGGATTCTCAGATCATGCCCGTCGACGGGTGATAATACCGGCTGAGTAAAATAGTGGGTGAGAGGAAGGCAAATGTAGGGACTCGGCTGGTGTGGGGATATCACGTGAGTACCCAATAAGGGTAATGGCGGGTTCAAAGATCAACTTTTGTTTTTCTTCAACTCTGAATTTATTCATGCGTCAGCGTCCTTGTTGTTGATGTAGCTCCTAACTCATTTTGTTGAATTTTTGACAGCATTTTGCTGAACTAATGGCTTTGCTACGGCTCAAGAATTTACAACGAATATAAGCAATTTTGCCCCTCGGATTAGCTTCATCTTTGTACAGCTTTGTGCGGAACATTGTCTATTGCCCTGCAGCTGCTCAAGAAAGTGGAAGGTTTTACTTCAAGAATGCTTAAAACGAAATTTACACCCAGCTTCTCTTCACTTCAATACTCGCGAAATCCTTTTTTCGAGTTTTTTTTGATCCTTTACATTTTGTTGACATGATAGTTAATCTCCTCGAGCTTACTTCGTGAGCTTTGGAACAGTTGTGCGCTTAACGCTTTAAACTAAGTGTTCAGACGATCATCGTTGAAGGAAGTAAATTGATTCCAACGCGGTTGTACCGTACCATCGTCAACAGCAACCTGCCACAGACGTTTCCCTCGTGAGGCGTTTAGTTTACGTTGAGTTCATGTTGAATTTACACGAAAAAATATGATCGACTTTTCTTTTCTTCATCTTATTTCGATAACCTAAATTTAAGAAGATGTCGTACAAAGAAAAGCATAGATAAAAAACTGGTGTGCAACATAAAGACAAAGGCATAAAATCTCATTTAAAAATAAAGCACCGAAATTTAAAAAGACAAAACCGACGTAATTTTTAGCACAAATTCGTACTTGGCAAAGGAAAGAGCTTCGATGAGTCGTTTTTGCAAAATTTAAGCACTTTGAAAGAATGCAAGAACTGCTCCAGACGCATAGGGATATAAATACGATGGCAGGAAAATCATGATAATTTTTCGCAACAAAGAAAAACTTTGCGAACAAGAAGGGTCCAGAAAAGTAGGAAATACCATTTAAACAATTTTAGGCAGTGTGATGGGAATAGTGGTACGTTTGGCAGACAGGAACTGATTGAGGAGACTTCCAGAAACCATCAATCGAGCCTAAGCTGATGCTCAAAGCATCGGGCTCCGAATCGGTGGATTTTTGATGCTTAAGGCAGTGTTGCGTACTGGCTGCTCTCCTTCAACCTAAAGATCTTCATAGATATTAAGAAGTCAAACGACATGACCACAAGTTCATTATGTTTTTTTTTCTGTTTTTCTCATACGAATTACAACCACAATGATACTGAAATAGGAGCAAAACTTGGAACCCGAGGTGAGTTTCGAACTAACGACTACCTTTTCCTGGGTATCATGTGTTACCCATTGCGCCGCCGAGACTCGTGCTTTAACCTCCTTTCAGCCTATCTTTTACAGTAAGGGTACTACCAACAATCATCCATCAACGGAAATGATCCGTGGAGCAAATTCGGCACTGAATCCAGTTAATCAACATTAAACATAATGATTTCGACTGCAGGCCTCAGCTTTATTTGATCTAATGCCGATCTGTGCTTCGCAGATCATTCCCATTGACTCATGATTGCCGATGGAGTGAAAAAAACTGGCTGAGAGACCTCGGTTGGTGGGGTGGATAGCATACGTTCACTCGCAAGGGTAATCGTGAGTTCAAAGCTCAACTGAGGTTCCGAGTTTTGCTCAAATCTCGACATCCCAAGGTTATAACGAGTCTTAGGAAAAGGCAAAATTTAGAAGAGAAGGAACTGCTTTATCGTTCATACGTTTAATACATTCATTTAATATAAAATTCTACTACCTGTTTCTCTTGTGTCACTTTTGTTACGTGGAAGTAACTGCCTGGTCGACCGTTCACGGAACGCACGACAAGGTCTGCTGTACTTCGAGCCTACAAATGGCCTATGAGGATGATTCTTAACGCAGCGTTGTACCGAAAAACGCCCACCTCTCCCGCAACGTTCTCAGCTAGGCAGGTGAACTGCCCACTATCGGCCATTTCCACTCGAACGATTATCAAAGAGTGTATTCCATTTCCTTCCTTCAATAATAGGGATCATTTCGTTTGATTATAATGTCAGTTATACTTATATTAATAAAGCGATTATAGAACTAGCTGAGAGACAGGCAAGACGAAGGACCCGGAAGGTGTAGTGGTGAAGTGCGTTGCTCCCCGGTAAGGACAACAGCGCTCATTCGTTCCCCACTGCATACACCTGTGGTCCGGAGTTTTGCAAATATCTCAGCATTTCATGCGAGTTATATTTCGCAACATACCCTGCCATTAAGAAGAAAAAGGCAGTAAATAAAAGGGTTAAGAAAGCGATTAACGCCAAACTACGTCATTGCTCCATAGTGTGTGATTAGAGGTTCAAGGCAAACAACAAAAAGTATGGACGACTATATATTTGCAAAGGCCCATCGAAGTGATGCGCACTCATCTTTCTCGAGACCGAATTAACCTATACATATGTGTACGACTATTCGTTTTCAGCCAACTCAAGTTCAACCTTGCTGGTGAATGCGGTCAGAAGCTGCATTCAAGTTACTTGGAAGTGTACAGAATGCGACGTTGCAGCTAAGGCCAAGCCTACTCTACGCGTATATCGGCATGGCTTAATCTTAAGTCCTTTTTTGAGGTGTAGCTGAGCAAGCCACGGGGTATCTTCTCACAAAAAACAGGTATGGAACATTCAATTACTATGCTTTAGGTCTCTCTCGAGTCAAAGAAGCAAGATGACAGTTTTAGCACGTGACAAGAACGAATAGTGGCTTCAGTACGCTTGTCTAAGTCACATTTGAAGGATTACGTGTGATATAGATTTATTTGAAACAAAAATAACTCAAAGAAATATTCTAACGTATAACTTTTTATCTATGCCTCAGTTTTTTTTTCAAGGAAGGGTATTATGCGAAATACAACTATAACGATGCTGAGATATTTGCAAAACTCCGGACTGCAGGTGCCTGTGGTTGGGATTGAACACGCTTTTACCCCTTCCGAGTGCTAAAGCTTTCACCACAACGCCATGCAAATTCTTCGTTTAGTCCTTCTCTCAACCGAATTTTAGAAACATTTTATTTAAACAAATTTCAACCAAATAATTTGCACTTTATCGATGATGTTAGCAAGGGGAATAGCCTAGGGAGCACAAATCGGAATTGGACCCAGTTAAGCTGAAGAAGCAGCCGAAATAACGATGTTTGACTCCTATTTACTGCCTTTTCTCTCCAATAGAGGCCTCATTGGATAACTGATAGCACCGGTAGAGTAGAAATACTGCTGAGAGAAAAGGAAAGCAGAGGCATCGGTTGGTGCGATGGATAGCACTTCAGCCCTCTGTAAGGGTAGCCGATGGCTCGAACCCCACCTGAGGTTCCGAATTTGGCTCATATCTCAGCGTACTTGTGGTTGTATTTCGCATAGTAACCAACTATAAAGAAAAAACAGAAAGTAAATGAAAGTTAAGGTCAGGAATTTATTTCCTAATAGGGAATGTCCAAACAGTGTTTATTTGGTATGAGCATTTTCTTCAAAGAAAATTCTTCAGCTCCTAGGCACTCTTGCCATCGTACATAAAGCACATAGCGCAAAGCAGTGAAGTTGGAGTTTTGAGATAAAAAATTCGTGCTAAAGAGTGTTATTTTCACCGTTTAACAGTTTTCCTTTGAAAACTCACATCGATTATCCTCACTTCTTCGCAGTCGGGGATCTCCACACCATCTCGTAACCAAGTCACCTAAACAACAAACAATATGTCTACTTTATAATTCAAAACATTCACCTCCGAGAGTCCCTTGTTTTATACGGCAATTTTCTGCTGTCCTTCAATAATAATTCAAAGCTCTAACAATGGAAACATGCACAAATGAAGGAAGGGAAAGAGCAAAGGCATTACTTTCCCTGCCTCATTCCCCCTTCACTTTCTCTCTTTTGTATTGCTTCAGATAACCATTGTTCTACACCTTTCATCAAGCAGCTACTTGTTGGTGGTGGTGAGTGATGAAATTCGAACATCAAAACTTCGGTCTTTATAGACTCAAGGTAAGGAAGGCAACAAGATAAATACTTAGTTCTAGAGATGATCAGTAGGAAGCGAGAGGGTTGAGAAGCTTTCAACAGCATTGAGGATGTGGTGAGAAGAGCAAAGAAAATCGAACTTCGTGCTCATGTTATCGACTCCATGATTTTGCCTGGGTCGAAAAACTGGTCACTAAATGAACAAGATGAATGGCCACTCAGCGTTATCGAACGGCCAGTCAAGAGGGCTATGTTGGGAGTATCCCATATCACGCAAGTAAAAGAGAGGATCCGAAGCTCCGACCTGCGTCAACGATCAAAAAGTCAAGGATGCCGTTCTGTACGCCAAACAGTCGACGATAAGGAAGGCCGGACACGTAGTGCATTTGAACGACAACAGATGGACCGGAGACGTAAGTGACTGGATTGCTCCGGATGTTAAACGTATTACAAGTAGGACATTAACTCGATTGTCAAAAAATCAGAAAAAACGAAGATTCCGGGAAAGAAGATATGATATTCATCAAGCCCTTAGAACGAGCAGAATCGGTTGGGCTACTTTTCTACGAGACAGAAAGAAATGGAAGGTTGACTGACGGCCCTGCGGGTTATTCAGCGATCATTGTGGCGGCGGGTTACATGGAGGAAAACAACATACACAAGCGCATACGTACATGCATATTCATATACATACATACGTACATACATACATACATAAATACATATACATAAGAATATACATACACGTATACATATACATATATATACATATACGCATACATGTTCACGTATATACATATGTATATATACGTATACACATACATATACCTGTATACACACATACGTACATAGATACATGGATACATAGATACATAGATACATACATACATACATACATACATACACACATACACACATATATACATACATACATACATACATGCATACATACGTACATACATACATACATACATGCATACATACATACATACATACATACATGCATGCATACATACATACATACATACATACATACATACATACATACATACATGCATACATACATACATACATACATACGTAAATACATACACGGATTACAGTTGTAATTTATTATGTCTCAAGCACCAGCGCCCACATCGAAGTGGATATAGACTCCTTAATCCACTAACATGCAATGACGAGGAGAATTCTGACAGCGCAAGTACTGGGGTGTGCAGTGCGCGGAAAAATGAAGCGGTATCCACGGGAAGAAAATGTTTGGAGAGCTATTGTCTACATAAACTGGATCTGTTTTCATCTAACAAGGAATTCTTCTTAAAAAAAAACTGAAAAATACCCTTGGCTTAGGGTCTCCTGTTACTCGAACAGTCCACTTCAGCTCGTTTCCTTCAACGACTTCTTTGCTAATCAGTCGCTGAATGAAGTCAGGCGCAATCGTTTTCGCTGCAACATCATCTTCTGGACTTTATACAGTGCGTGGGTGAAGTTCAAAAATAGAACAAAATAAAAGGCAGTAATAATATCATGATTAAAACAATTTACAAATTAATGATAGGACAGTTTGACAATAAAGAACTAAGTATAATGACGACAAAAAATTGCTGATGCTACTCTCCTGAATCACCTGCAATGAGCTGAAATGCCGCTGATCATCGAATAACACAAGTGGGTACAAGAAACGTTTAATAATTTAGCTCTGGCCTTCCGCCAAAGCTACCGGTGGGTTATGTTGGGACGGTGGCATGATAAGTATTGTTCTATATATTATGTAGACGGCAACCTCGAAACACCTCAGATATCCTTCATATCCAGTTGAAGACATAGTTCCGTTCATTGCACGCAGGGAATCTAATTGATTAAACAACAGCTTTAACGCTTGCAGCCATAATTAACCATCTACCTTCTAATTACAACGCACCAAATTTTCTGGCAGCAAGTCGGTTTCAGATCACTTCATCCCACAAAGTTCCTGGAAATATTGCTGAGCTCTCGTCTGTGTTACGCTGGATTCATCTATATCTATTGTATTCACTTAGTCAATTTCATAGACGGGATCGTGGGTTTACCTGCATATATTAAAATTGGATCTCTACACGTCAGATGTAGCAGAATTCTCATGTGCTGGGCTCGCTGCAGATAAGCTACATGAGCACTTTGAGCAAGGCATGACAAGTTACGCTGGAGTGTACCAATCTTATTCCAAAACCTAATAGCAGACTATCCGAGTTTTCCTCTGTCATAAAAGTCTCCTCCTTAAACCAGAATGAGTAATCTACAAAAAACAAATAGCCTCCCGTATAATGCATCTGAAACAGAGGATAAAGAGTTTGGAGCTACACTGACAAGTAAGGATCAGAGAAGCTGATCTACACACCGGAATTTCGAAAATAATACGGGTACGATACTTGGGGTGTCTTAAAGACAAGTAGTGGAATTGCAGCATTAAAAACTACGTTCCGTGGAATGTCAAACATACAACGAGGTGGCCAACATCGACCAGAGATCCTCATGAAGAATATGAAAACAAATATCTAATATGAAAGTCTTTGCGCATGAGCGTCAAGAAACCAATTGGGCAACTCTTGTTTACGACAGAGAATGGAGACGTTACAGCTATTTGCTCAGGTATCTCTAAACTCAACAGGAATACAGGTGAAACATGGCACGACATCATTAGGATTTTTCTGACTATTATGTCACTATTATTACTGAACTGTGGCCATTATTTATTATTTGCACTACTGGGACGCGCGCAGCGTATTGTTTAAAAGTCCCTTGCAAAACACATGTGGTACTTCGTTCGATATCGCTCCTCTCTCACCACCCTTTAGATCACCAAGCAAACCTTCCATCTCTTCAGCATCGCAAATTAGTCCCAGACCTACCTTGCTTAGGAGGATGGCAGCAATGAATTGATACACTGTTACGCCACCTTAAGTTGCATTGAGGGCCAGATGTGTATTCGTTATTACGCTTTATTATTATCATTATTATTACTGTAATTATTGTTACTATTACTGCTGTTACTGTTATTACTATTGGTTCCATTATTACTACTATTATCATCATTAGTATTATCAATGATTTCATAATAGCCAATTATTGCTACTCACGCCTGACCACAAGTTGAGCGCTGCTTGTGGCTACGCCACTGACATTCCGGGCAGTACACATGTACTTTCCACAATGGGAAGAATTGCATTGCTGAAATAATAGAAAACTCATTTTAAAATTGCTGTTATTAATAAGAAACGAGGATTGGCAGAGAGCTGCTACTCTGTGAGGAGCTCCAATCGGAATGAACTTTGGGAATTTTCGCGATTAAAAATCATACTGGAGGATCGAATTACGTGTTACTTTTAACGCATTTTCAATCTAGGACTATGCGCATTCATTTCAATGCGCAGGGAAAATTTTCGTCGCTTTCAACACCCGGACACGTCTAAACTCACCACTCAGCTTTCCAATTTAAATGGAAGCCGTTAGAAAACACAGATTCTTATTAATAAGGTGCAATTGATCTTGTTCTACATAATGATAAAATACTAATATTTTGGAACACAGACAACATTTCGCCTTAGTTTCGTTCAACCGGTGCTTGTTTTTCATGCAATAAAACGATTGAACAAGCAGAACTCCATCTAGAAGGTCGGGATCGTCTCCGTAAGCGAGTTTGCGATCGTTGTTAATGCGGCAAATGCTTTAAAAACTTGCACTTCCACTTTTTTTTAGTTTTGAAGTTTTCTATCAAATTCGTGTTAGCCTATCACTGAAAAAATACATATTGACTAAACATGCCGAGGTTGGAGGAAAACTGGATTTCGAAATATTAATATTTCTCTCCGGGGACTCACGTGTTATGCGCGACACTACTGTTGCTCGCGTTCTGTCTTTCTCTCAGTCAGCCTTTCTACCATAATGGTGCTATCGGCAATCACCCGTCAACATGAATGATCTCGGAAGGAAAAGTCAGCATTAGACCAAGTTAAGCTGAGGCTGTTGCCTGTATTGTCTCTGTAATCGTAATGGGCAATAGATAAAATTTGTAGAATGTGATTTTGACTACGGTGTCAGTAATTAATGCTGACTTGTTTTCCTCTGATCAATCCTATTGATGGGTGGTTTGATGACGACATCGGTAAACAAAAAAAATTGCCTAAAAGAAAGGTAAAGCGAGAGCCTCAATGGTGCAGTGGGTAACACATGAGCCCCCCCCCCCCCCACCCAAAGGATAATCGCGGGTTTCAATCAAGCTTTGGGTCTGAGATTTGCAGACAACTCAGATCATTGTGGTTGTATTTCACATGATATCCTATAAAAAAATAATGGGCTCTAGATAAAACTTGTGCACTAGAGTTATCCTTTTTCCAGAAACCTGGGTGCTGAAAGATTTGAAGTTAAAAGCGGGTGTTTAGACGCTAAGTCAGCGATATGGCAAAGTTCATTCTGGTTGAGTTATCGTGAATGTGCTAAAGACTGGCGATGAATGAGAAGCAGTAGGTGAAACGAACTAGTGAGATTGCAAACCATGGGCAGCATGCACAATACGGTGTCTCCTATATCAATTAGGAGTGTGACACGACTGTATGACCCTGTTCTATTCGGTGATCTAACCAGTCGCTCCCCAGAATGATGACGTTTGAGAAATTGTATTTGGCAAATAGCGCCAAGTAAACGAGTACGAGTCGAAGTGATGTTCCTAAGAGGTCCCGCTTTACTTCATCGCTCCACCTTCTCCACAGTACACAACAAAGGATTGATAAATTCATTGATGTATAGATGCCAGGTTACCTTGAAAAACAATGAAACTCTTCCTCCAATATTACTGATATCAACGTTCGGCAGTGAGTTTTTTGTGAACGGCACGCCATCTTTGTTCCATTCAATAGTAGGAACAGGCCAGCCTTAAATCGATAAAAGTTTTTGAAAAAAGCGAACGTTCTCCGGATAAACAAGATATTCGTCGTGTGGTTTGAGGTTTTGGATAAATCTTCTAGTCAAGAAAAGCTATTCTCTAATCTGGAGTGACAAAAATGGCAAACCAAAATGAGTGCTGAGTTTTTTGTTAACCATGGAGCCTTCGCCATATGCATCATATTGTGCATCGTTTTTCGTTTTAATGGGAAAACCATGATAAGGAGTTTAATGAGTAGGAAGGACAGCTCTGTTCACTGACCAGTGACAATGCCCTCGAACTTGGCCGACTCTCCTTCGGCGGCGACCGTAGAGACAAGGGTTTGTGTGAAGTGAGGAGGATTCCCTGCTGGTTGGCGTTCTTCCACGTCGTACTGCTCCAGTGTTTCCTATAAGCGAATCTATAGTGAAATCCGAATTTCTTCGTTCGCTTTGAGTTTCTGTGGTAGTTCAAAACTATTTCTTTGTTCGAAACAATTCTTTGAAGAAAGTCTGACTTTCAAATTAGGCTCTACCTATGAATAAATGTCGTTTAATTGACAGATGACATTGAAGATAAAAGTGTCAAAAATTGAGACTCATCCATAAATAATCAAAAGAATTTATGGAATGGATCAGATGGATGCTAATGTTAAACGTTGATGAAAAGCGGGTATCTTCTTAGTTTAACAATGGGGCGGATTCAGAGAAGATGCTACATTTTCTTATGCATCGGATTGACATTTACCTTTTGCGTGCATATTCGTTGTCGTGCTTACCTGCATGCTGAATTAATCTTACATATTGATTTTCGTAGTCTGTTGGACCTGGGTCAATGTCGCCTCGATAAATAAGTTGGATAATTCTGGCAAGGTACTTGTACCTTTCCCAGGTGTCCCAGACCAGCCCGCTACCCGTAGGTCCCATTTCGTCAAATTAAGCAAAATGAAAACCTCACACGAATATTGTACTACATCAAACTCAACTAAGAACTTTGCTGCATGACAAAAATTGTACAGTTCGTTAGCCATTGCTCTGGTAACAAGATGCTTTTTGATATTACAGACGCTACAAGTGATACTTATTGTCGCAGTCTGCATGAGACAATATCTTATTTTAACCACTGCAATCTGTACAAATCAAACCACTGCGACAGCTGAACTACTGTGCTCTTTTAGTATTTAGCTGCACTGTCATTCATTAAATTGATCCCATAGTTGCACACCCACCTGTTTCTAAATAAAAAGCTTACCACACTTTTTCTATGTGCTTGGAATCTTTTTGCCGGTGGTGGAGTGACCAGTCTGCTCGCTTCATGCTTCTGTGGTCGTCGTTGTTCATACTCAAATATAGCGAATTCTTCAGTTACCTAGACAATCAGGTGTTAATATTGCCAATATCGACAAATTATGTTAGAACCTTAGGCATAGATAAAAAGTATAGATCGACAGTCTTCGCAGCGACAAGACTGCTGCAGTTCCGAAGACACAGATCCAACACTGCGAAATAGTTTGCTAAGACACAGTCACTAAGAGTTTAACACCTGTAGCACTAACTCTAGTGTGCTCACTCGGCGGATGGTGCTCCATGATTGTTTGTGACGGTGGAGAGTAACCTGTTTTTTGTTGGTATTGAATCATGGATTTTGGACGCACGTGCAGGACGGTCAGTGACTCGATCTGACCTCGCATGTTCTGAAACATTACATTATTTCAAAAACGCAGCAGTATTGAACATGATTTCGATGCATTTTTTTCGGAACGTAGAACAAAGAAACGTTCCTCGTCACTCGTTGGTATTTCACATTAAGTGTTAGCGCCTAGATGTTCTGAAACGTACCTCGGCAACAATTTTATAGTAACCAGAATGCTCCAGCCTTGCTTTGTCAATAACAATCGAGTATGTGTCACCATCGGTAACAATCTAAAAAAAACCTTTGTAAAGCTGTAGGAAAAAGATCTACACATGTATAGAAGCTCAGAAGACTCCATTCTCAAGTAGTAAATCCACTTGATACACATATATTTTAATTTTTACTTGATCCGTCTTTACGTACACTGTGAGGATCCCAGCACATCTCACATTTCTCACATTAGATTCATTTCCTCGTACCCTTTGTCCACGAAGATCTTCCAACTTTTACGTGTGGCTTCGGTTGCTGCTTGAGAATTTTCATTTTATCTTGAATGTCGTAGAATGCTGGTCGAGCAATTCTCGCTGGAGTCCTGAGATAGCCGAGCTGGAGCAGTCCCAATTGTATTGTAGAGAGTGATTTTTTTCAGACAAGTCCGGTACCAATTTTCCGACCCTGGAGAGATGAGAGGCTTTGTTGGCCCAGAGCGGAATCGAACTAGCACCATGCCTATGATGACGGACATCATTATTACTGTGCTATCCGTCCCTTAATATATATACCTGATACTTGCTTGATACTTGGACGGCCCGTTCTTACTGGTTGTGCGGGCACCAGCATAATCACCATTTTTCGGAGATTTTCTGGTTGAGCCGTTGTGGTTCCCTGAACTCCCGAGGTCAGCCTGGCCAAAGCCTGCCCCAGATCGTCGCCACCATAGGCAGTCGCAGCCCTTGTGGATCAGAGCAAGACTTGCCATCAAGCAACTTTGATAACAGTACGGTGATGGATCCTGGTGTTCGTTTGCTCTTAGCTAGGTTTCGTGATGGAAGCGCCTTCTCGGCTTGGAAGACCCTGCGAGGGGACGAATCCCCCCGCTGTGCATCGCAGTCCGACACCCAAGAACACCTCTTGGCCATGATGAGGCGGTAAACCATTGGAAACCACCTTGGTCCATGCCAGGCTTCTTGATATATATATATATATATATATATACAAAGTAAATATACATACATATTTATTTATGTATGGATATGCATATACATATCTACACAAATGTGAGAGAAAAGAACTATGCAAGACACAGTTTTTAGTTCGATGTGGCGCATGAACAGTGAGCGGGAAATGATGTACTGTAAATAGCTATAAGTGAAAAAAAGTATGAGCGATTTGAAACCCACTTCACAGAATTGTGATCCCTTTCTGACTTCCTTTTCGTTGAAGAAAAATCGCACTTTAGGCCGTGGATTGCCAACGAGCATACAATCAATTACTATATGACCACCTTCGTCGACAGTGTAATCCTTATAGAACCCACGAATAAACTCTGGTTCCGTCGATGTTTTCGACTCTCCTAAAGAATATTCTACGTTTTCTTAGTCGACAGTAGTAAAAAAAATGAGTGGAGTTTATCGTTAAGTGCATACCGATCGTTTGAAATTCTTCTCGCTTAAATTCTTCGAGCAAGGACCTATGTTTTGGAATGGGTGGTGGGCTAGGAGAGCCGGTGTACGCGCCGTCCGTCCAAAAACCATCGCCCTCGGATGATGCCTAAATTTTCATCCCGTCGTTTAATTGATCCAAATTGAACAGAATTGTTACTCAAACGAAATTAACCACATCTCCTCTTATTATGGAAGTTATTGTTAATACTAATAAAAATGAAAAGTAGTTGTCATGTTTAACACTTAATCTAAAACTATTTATAAGACGGTTCTGATCACTACGTTTAGATTTTGCTTCTCGCAACAAATTCTGTTGAATAGCGAGATAAGTCGGAAATGATAGGCAAACTTATAGCGATTTGAGGCGCTGCACTATATGACCCGTGAACGTTTAAATTGGCGAGAACTTAGCCCTTACAACTTTTTTGACCCCCAAGTGAGAAACTGTTTTGTTCGGTTAAAAGCTCTAAGCCTACCGAAGCTAGACAGTGGTGCTGAAAGAGTGGTAATGGGTTGAATTTCAGGTGGCAATCTCAGCAATCCTTGGATGTACTCTAATCAGGCTTCTCGAGTCATAGGGCCGGTAGGCCTCAAGCTTCGCAGTGCGTCCGTAAGTGGCGGATAGGGAATTGAACATGGAACAAAAGCGACCATATGGTTCTGTGACACTCAAATACATTCACGTGATAAATTCCGTATACCTGCCAGACCAGATTAACAAAAACTTTTGCATTTACACAGATATATTAATGCATGCCTCCCAACAGTTTACCGCCTCATCTTGGCTGGGAGATGTTCTTGGGTGTCGCAATGCGATGCACAGTGGTGGGATTCGTTTCCCCGACAAGGTCTCTCAAGTCGAGAAGGAATCCGGCGTATCCATCAGGTAGCCTTGCTAAGAGCAAGCCAATACCAGGACGCACCAGCGCCCTGGTATCAAAGTTGCATAGTGGCAAGTCTCTTTCTGATCAACAAGGGTTGCGACTGCCTGTGGTAGTGAAGACCTGGAGCAGACTTTGGCCAGGCTGACCTCGGGATTCCAGGAAACCACAATGGTTTAACCCGCAAATCTCCGATAAATGGCGATTATGCTGGGGTCTGCACAACCAGCGAGTACGGGCCGTTCAAGTGTCAAGCGTCAAGTATTAATGCATGCGTGCGTGGATGTACTTGTGTGAATGAAGAGTGTAGTCAGTTTGGCTAAAATCGCGAGAAGAAATCGCTAGAAAGTATATAAGAAGTGCTTCGCATTCAACAAATAAGATCTTTGTCTACTCCGGAAAGAACACCTGAATGTATTCAGCCAAGCAGGAGGTCTTGGCAAACCTACGTAACGATCAGTCGTCGAAAATGAAACAGTGAAATAAACGGATCTCATTCCGTTGACGCGCAAGCAGTCCCGATGCCGCGGTGTTAGGCCGGTGAAGTGCGGAGACGATGATGAATTGGTGGTGACGTGAGATGACGATCACTATATACAATAAATATGTGCTAAGATCTGAACCCAATGCTGAAGGACTAATCACGCAGTCTAACAAGACACAGTCAAAAGTTGTGAGACTTCAATGTTTTTCATCAATAAGCAGACACGAGGTTGTTAATATAGAATTTATTAGAACACAATTGCTGACGTTTCGGCGGTTTCGCCTTCTTCAGAGCCGTTTATTTGTCGTAAGTATTTAAGTTAGTTGGTGGATAGCCGCCGCACAGAGTAATACATGGTCGATAAGTTGTGAGACTGTCCGAAAAACACCGTACATTTAACGTTTATGATAGTAGCAAGCGAACTGATCTACGAATCACGCAATGGAGGAGTTTGGGGTCTCGACATCCTCATCAACACGACTGTCCCTATAAACATTCACTATTTTGAACAACTTAATACCTGGGTCGAACGTTTACTTCTGAAAGATTGTGTACTAATACAGTCTTTGAAAATCTTCGTTGTGTACGCGCCACTATAAGATTTTGAGAAGAGAAGGTTGCATATGAAACTGGAGAAGTTATACGCTGAATATTTTCAACAACATAATCACTGACGAAAAACTTTGATCTAGGAGGGCGTTTGAAGGACGTAACATTGGGATCCGCAGATTGGAATGAAACGAACAGGAGAGCGTCCATCTGAGCTTATCACGATGACTAAAACTATCTGTGGTAACTCCAATCCTAGAAGTTCTTCTTTCACCGTTGCGCATACTAGACTTCTACTAAAGGCTACCACAACGAGATTGAGCAAATCATGGTAAATCGACGGTTTCATTTAACCAATGCTGATGTTATAACAAAAATTCACATCACATCCTCGCTATATTGGCTTATCAGTAGAATGCAGGCATTCGAACTTAACAAAGGCACTAAAAAGGCGTAGAGTTCAAAAGCTAGCAAGAGTGGTCTATCTTCCGAAAACACCTATGCTGATATGCGAACACTGAGAGCTGTGAACAATCCCAAACTCGGGTTCAAACTTGAAGTCGTGCCACTAGTGCACTAGTTAGCTGGAGCTACAAGAGAAGGGAACTGCATCTGTGCTGCCACCTAGGTCCTCCTCAACCACAAAACCAAAATCTCAAACTATCGGGTGCCCAGATGG
This sequence comes from Angiostrongylus costaricensis, assembly GCA_900624975.1. NCBI lineage: Eukaryota > Metazoa > Nematoda > Chromadorea > Rhabditida > Metastrongylidae > Angiostrongylus > Angiostrongylus costaricensis. The sequence goes on from UYYA01004646.1 coordinate 23,669, forward strand.
GAGAGCTGCTGCATCTAGAAAGGTAATGGAGTAAAGCCATCAAAGACTTCTAGTCCCGCCTTTTCGAAGGTCACGTCTCTTTGCGGAGCACTGGACGAAGAAATGCATACGTGAAAGTATGTAAACAAGATGGGTCCCGAAAAGAGTTCATTATCGCGGATCATATTCGCTCGAGACGACACTCGGTGAAATAGAGTGAACACACAATATACTGTTTCATCTCAACTCAATCAACTGCAAGAGAAAAAGCTTCCAAATAATTTGAAGCTGTCAAGTAAACACCGTATAGCCGAGAGGGTTCTTAATCAATTCTCAAAGGCCTTTCGTAAGCTATTTAATAACTGATGCCAATGTTGTCCGATTTCGACTACGCTACCTACGCTACTTATCAGATGATATTCATGAAAAGCAAAAATGTATTCCAAATTTCTACTGTTGAAGACATGAATATCTTCAAATACACCAGCAATGCTTACCTGTGTTCAATAGTGAACACTGACAGACTCAACCTCAGCGCATGGGAAAGAGCGACTTGGGAAACCAACAAGAATATCGAAGATAAGGTAGAAAAGAGAAAGATTAGCTGGCACTCTACCATCTCTTTAAACTCTTCAATTCATCATACTTTACAGACAAAATAAATATCAAGATGAAAGATCAATCAGCACTATCAAACGTGTATACAAGAGGACGATGCTGGGAGTATAACACATGGCGTAAGAGAAATCCAAACTTCTGACCTAAGCCACTGGTAGGAAAACCTCACAAAGAACAATATTTAACTTTTATTTATTGCCTATTCCTTTTTATGGCAGGGTGTCATGGGAAATACTACCCCGACGAGAACAGAAATGTTTTATTGAGTGGCTTCCACGTTACTTCAAGTGCACAGAAAGAATACCACCTAATCGCCGTGAGAATTCAAAGCCGAGATGAAAAATGAAGCATTCAGAGTAATCAGAGAGCTTAGAATCGATCCAGCTACTCTTGCCTGCAGTAAGAATAAGTGAAACATCATTGTCGCCGCCTGAGCTACGCGACAGCGCGCAAGTGGGCAGGCTATACAACTGGATCTCAACAAAATAGATTTGCAGACGACACGAGTGAAATAAACGAAGCTCCATCTAAAGTGTATATGAAAAACTGGGTGCAAAAATAAATTATGATTGCCATGCAAATCGAAAATCTTCATTTGAAAATCATAAGGAAATGGCTTTGAATACGGTATTTTGAGTTTCTCCAGAAAAGAAATCCTTGCTAAGACAAAACGTATACGAACGGATGCGTATATTTTGAAAAGACGTCTCCCGCTACTTTCCAAATCAGCCCTAGATATCATTTTTCATAGAGCACTAAGAGTTGCGGTGATGTGAAGATGCTTTGATACTATATAACATACGGCGATGAAACTATCACGGTATTGTGACCGTTCCTCAGCTACTTCACTTCGCACCACGTCCGTCTTCATCTGCGTTTCCGCTTCAAAGGGACGAGAAGCAGCCATCTGAAAGTTGGCCGTCAAAAAGAATAAAGTGCCATTCGTCTAAATTTCAGAAGGACCGTTTTCCTCAGTTGAAATACATTGTAATACTTAAAAAAGTAAATTTAAATTTTTACTTTTGCTCTAATACATTTCTATATACTGGCCAGCTTCGACTTAAGGTAACGTTACCTGAACATACGATGTCGTCGCTGTAGTGCTTGTTTTCTCAGTCGTTGGATGCATTCGCCTTGTTTCCACAGTTCGCTTAGAAGTTAATTTGAGTTTAAAAAATTATCAATTATTTTAATTAGTGATTTAATAATAATTAATTAACTAGCAGGTTAATTACGAGCTATAGTGACTTCCGCCTCTTAAAAATTGATCGTAATTTCTAATGAGACAAGCATTTCAGGATCACGAATAAATGGTTGTTTCACGATTTGTTGTAAACGATAAATAAAACACTTCGGGTGACAACATTGTTAATGCTGGTACCTGCCACTGGGCCTCCTGTCCTTTTCGCGTAGTGCTCGTAATTTTCACCGGTTGTGCAAGTTCGTCATGGACATCCTAGATATAAAGCAATAAGACTACAACCATCAATTCTTAATCATTTTATTTTCGACTGGCCAAAGTTCCTGGTTTTAACTGCATATTAAAAAGATTTCGCGGAGAACTTTTCAAAGCCTCTGAAAGACGCACTGCTTCTTTTGAGGATTTAACATTACAAACTCTGTCGCTCTGTAACAGATAAAAAGTTCTCGTTACCTGTGAAGGTGAAAGTGACGAACTGGCAAGAGAAGAGCTTCTATCAAACACTGTTGATATAAAATCAGATATTAAAATGGAAAAAATGCTACCTAAGAAGGGCTAGTTGACGGTCGCTGGGCCTCTGACGCTAGGTGAATACGCCAACGGCACAGAAACGAAAACGCTTGCTTAGCTGTTTCTTCAGCAACGTCAATTCCACAATACGCGCCATCTTCAACACCACGTGCCTCATTCTTCCTACTGAGATCTTTGGAAATATCCTATTCTCACCATCAGTAAAAATGAATAAAATTATTTTGCCCAAAACTACCATCATAAAGTAACAAAGTTACGGGTGATGCTGTGGATTCCCGAAAATACAGCACTTCATTATCTGAAGAAGCTTACACACGTAATGTAATGCCATTTCTGGATATCGCACATTTAAATAGAAAGAAATATTCAAAGACAGTAAATCTTCCTAAACAGCCACTGAATATGGTCTTTTTCCCAATAACGGCTCTCTTCAGTAAAATCATGAAAGAAGTAACTGCCACGACCGACTTTCTATTAACCTCGGCATTGATCAAGTGATTTTCTTCGTATTTTTGTTGAGCAAACGCGAGGTGTTACTATTCTTTGTTCACGATTAAGCTGACGTTTCGGCGAATTTCGCCTTCTTCAGAGCCTGGAAAGGTCAAGTTGATAGCAACTCACTCGCCCAGACGCCTCCATAACCAAACAAAGAAACTCCAAACCAAGATTTCAATCACTTTGAACACAGCTTTGCACACTCACCGCTTTCTATGAGGTTTCCACTAAGTATGTCACGTAGAGACCAACCGCACAGAAATCACGTGGAAGTATAATGTGCCCCTATAATGCCACACTATAATGTACTTCCACGTGATTTCTGTGCCATTGGTCTCTACGTGACATACTTAGTGGAAACCTCATAGAAAGCGGTGAGTGTGCAAAGCTGTGTTCAAAGTGATTGAAATCTTGGTTTGGAGTTTCTTTGTTTGGTTATGGAGGCGTCTGGGCGAGTGAGTTGCTATCAACTTGACCTTTCCAGGCTCTGAAGAAGGCGAAATCCGCCGAAACGTCAGCTTAATCGTGAACAAAGAATAGTAACACCTCGCGTTTGCTCAACAAAAATACGAAGAAAATCACATTCTATCATGAGCAAGCACCATAGACCATGCCATCAATTTAGGGCATTACTACACTCGGGTGGAAAACCTGTATGAAAATATGGGACGAGCAAGTGAGGACGTGTCAAATAAAAAAAATAAAATAAAGTTAAAGCATGAAAAAACACCAAGCACGACTTTTTCTGGCCATCCAAAACAGCGTAGGAGGTCAGCGTACAAAACATCCACTGCTTATTCAATGAAGTTGTGTACTATTCTGACAAAAAATTTTTGGTCTTTGTTTGAAAAAAAAAGCAGATTTTTAGAAAAGGTGGGTCACGATGAACTTCTTTTGCCTGATTGCTACAGATTAAGCGATATCGTTGGAAAAATAATACTGGATAGTAGTCGGTGTGAGAGCCTACAACTGAAATGGTTTCGCTAAGTCTTATTCTCGTATTAAGCGGGTGTTAGCACGAATTTTATTAAATTCACCTGCACGAAGCCATCAGCGGTGATGGTGGTTGTTACTCGTTTGGAAATTTGTGGAATTCGAGATGGAGCGTGGGTGGCGAGCCTCTGAAAGGAGAAACATAGTCGAGTATTAAGTCAACCTCACGAATAAAGTATGTGAGGTCAAGTGAAGTTCGCATCAGTCTCACTTCAAAAAGAGCAGTTAGGAAAAAATTTGACAAGTCTAGTTTATGTATAGTTTTTACAATCGCCCGTATACACTTAAAGTTTGATCTCACCTTCATTTCTTCGTCTTTTGTTTTCAGGGTGGTCGTCACTGTGGAAGTAGGTACAGTTTCAAGATGTTGCTGAAATTCTGCAAAATTTGAAAAGGTATAATAATTTTTATTGGACCTACGAAAGCATTCATCTCAATTTTTCACCGCCTTATCGTGGCTAGGAGGTGCTCGCAGTGGGTGTCCAACTGCTCTATACAGCGGGTGGTTTCATCCCTCAGCAGAACCTCGTAAAGTGGAAGAGGCGGTTTCTGTATGGGAGTCCAGTCAAGAGTAAACCGCTACCAGCATTAAATTATGGTATCAAATTAGCCGTATGCTGACAAATCTCCCACTGACCCACAAGGGTCAACGAGTGCCTGTGGTGACACGGACCTCAAGAAAGTTTCGAGTAAGTGATCGTGGATCTCTAGAGAACCACAATGGCTCAATCAGCAAGAATCCATTCTCAGTACTCTTTACACTATGCTCTGCTCTTTCCGACGTCGGACGGTGAGACAATCAGGCACCAGAATTGTTTGATAGGACTAAAATATTAATTTAATACATCGATAGGACACTGGAAGTCGCAGTTTAGAACGAATATGCATCCAGTCACATGTACAATGCTCGATAAAGCCGAATACAGAGCACATTCTTAAAGGATTGATCAGCATCGAAAGCTACACCTTTTATCCTTTAGCAGCATTTGGAACTTTCACCATTTTTTCACAGTCAGGACAAGTTTCAGGAGTATTTTGTGATAATTCTTTGCCATATTATTTTCTCCTCATCTTTCTTTAAGCAATCCTGATAAAATAAAAACCAGAAGAAATTGTACGGTAGTTAGTAAGCACTTCAATACTTTTTCTTAAAAATCATCATCCATGTCACTTCAAAGGATATTTCGCAATCAGAGCTATTAATGCAGATCGGGACGAAGACATCTTTCTCGTAGAAAAATGAAAAGGACGACAGAATGAGAACGAACTTGAGCTCGTGACTCGGCGATTTCTGTGTCTACACGCTTGGTGGTTTGTACAGTCTGCGGTTGAGCGATGTCATCATGTACATGCTGAATACTCTCGCATTTAAACTTGCACTTCTGTATTATCAGATTGTGGTTTTTGTTCTTTTACACATAATCTAGACATATTCGATTAAGCGTCACTGAAAAAATGAACGATGAAAGATTAGCAATGAATTTGTAGGCTTCATATGCTTAGGAAAAAGAATTATTGGAGATTGTAGGAATTGTCAGACTTTACTCCCACGACCGACTTTCTATACTTTCGGCATTGATCAAGTAATTCTTCGTATTTTTGTTGAGCAAACGCGAGGTGTTATTGTTCTTTATTCACGAGTAAGCTGACGTTTCAGCGGATTTCGCCTTCCTCAGAGCCTGGAAAGGTCAAGTTGACAGCAATCTACTCGGCCAGACGCCTCCATAACCAAACAAAGAAACTCTTAACCAAGATTTCAATCACGTTGAACACAGCTTTGCACACTCACCGCTTTCTATGAGGTTCCCACTAAGTATGTCACGTAGAGACCAACCGCACAGAAATCACATGGAAGTATAATGTGTCCTTCCCATCAGAATAGCGGCCTTATATACTGCCCTATATCACGCGTGATAATGAGGCATTCTTCCCTGAGTTGCACATAGACGGTCATCTAGGCGGTTTCGAACTAGCTGGCGCTTAAGATTACTCGGTGGTATTTCAACTACGCTTACCGAATTCTCTAAGCCCGCCCTTCCCAAGCAGCGTTTTATACCTGTACTTATATCATTTGAGATGAAGGGTAGGATAAACGAGACCCTTCTATCGCTAGAGTTGTCGTTTGGAGACCTGCGATTTCCTCTACATTTATCCTGAGCTACAATTTCGTAGCCATTAGAAATGGCTATTTGCCGTGCCAAGTTCCGGGCTCTGAGGAAGGCGAAATCCGCCGAAACGTCAGTTTATTCGTGAATAAAGAACAATAACACCTCGCGTTTGCTCAACAAAAATACGAAGAATTACTTGTCAGACTTAATCTTTTTTCGCTTTACATTCAACACCAAATAATGAACTATAGTGTAGAGAATTTTAACTCATCAGTCATAAGGCCTTTTCACAGTGAGCGAAAAATGATTTGATGACGGAACCTAGAAAAAGAATAGAACGATGAAAGGAATTGAGAAAGAGAGAATACGTAAGCTTACTTCTACCCATCCTTCAGCGGTTGTTGTTTGTTGTACTCGTTGCGACACTTTAGGAACCATCGCTTCAAGTTCTTGTAGTTCTAGTTCCATCTAAATTATTGGGAGTCTACAACAGAGCATTGTAGCAAAAGAAGGAGTGTTACGTTTCGTGTACTGAACGTTTTCACTACTGTAGATACTTTATAGAAGCTTTCACTGTTTTTTCACTATTCTGTAAATCAAATTAAATTCATGAAATATCGACGTTTCGTGGAATCCCTTGAAAAATTCAGTTCACCTCTTCAAGGCGACGACGTTCGGCTTCCTCATCAATGATCTGCTCCTTGACGATTACCGTTACCTCACCACCTTCCACGCTAACGTCCTCCTTTAAAAATAACACCAATAAGACATCCGAAATAAGACGAAGCAAAATCAAGATGGTAATATAACAATTGTGGTGGTGAATGCGTTAGCCCCGGAAAGGGTAATAGCGTGTTCGTTCACCTCCGCTCTGGAGTTTTGCAAATATCTCAGCATCGTATATAATGCTGAAATATTTGCAAAACTCCGGACCGCAGGTGTATGTGGTGGGGAACGAACGCGCGCTATTGTCCTTACCGGGTAGTAGCGCACTTCACCACCACACCATCCTGGTCCTTCGTTTTGCCTGTCTCTCAGCTAGTTCTATCAATCTTTTGCCATCAGCAATCATCCGTCAACGGGATTGGTCTGGGGGGCTCAAATCGGCATTGGACCCAGTTAAGCTGAAGCTTAGTTATAATCACAATCTTAACCCTTTTATTTACTGCCTTTTTCTTTTTAATGTCAGGGTCTGTTGTGAAATATAACTCGTATATAGTGCTGAGATATTTGCAAAACTCCGAACCGCAGGTGTATGCGGTGGGGAACGAACGCGCGCTATTGTCCTTACCAGGGAGTAGCGCACCTCACCACCACAGCAACCGGGTTCATCCGGGTTATATTTCGCAACATACCCTGCCATTAAAAAGAAAAAGGCAGTAAATAAAAGGGTTAAGATTATCTCAGCATCGTTGTGGTAATGTAGCAATTATCGGAAGGATGAGCACGTGGTTGATTCGCATACACAAACGCTCAAAAATTATAAGATTTACTGAGCACAACTTCACTACATTATTCTGTGTATGCCTATCTGTTTCACGACTCTGTCTCACACATTTTTGAAACAATTCGCTACTTCTACGCTTGGGTGCAACGCTTGGAAGTTGTTAAAAAGAAACATCGTCTCAGCAGTTTCATCACAATATTCTGGTTCTTAAAAATAAAAAAGTTAAAAAGTGCGCTATTTTGAGATCAGGATGCTACCACGTTATCAACAGCTCAGTAGTATATGACTCACATCATGTCCAACTGAAACGCCTCCCGAAACTCTTCGTTCTGTTGTGGTCACCTGCGATGGTTCAAAACTTTCATCAATATGCTGAAACCAAATTGATTTCGTGGCTTCTACGAAGGCATTTGAAATTCGGTTTTAACATCATTTTCAATGAGAAATTGAACTGTTTCGTACTGTTAAAGAATACAACACAGAGATTTCTCACATGAACATGTCCTTCATGAGTGATCGTCTGCGACACGTCAGTTGTTGTATGGGGACCGTATTCAGGTACCACGATGTCCTGAACGTGGAAGGAACATCTTAAGAAAGAAAAACAAAGGCAACTTTTGAGCAGCTTCGATGTTCCTAGTGTTGATTGTGAATGGAAGGCTTAATTGACCGCTGAATCGAAATTCTGTTGCACATGGAGATTTTAATGGCTCACTTCGATTCGTTCCACTGGAACTACCGATTTAGTGAACTGACGCACATCCGGCTCTGCCGTGGGCAAATTGATTTGCTGAAAGATTCACATTGAATGAAGAGATCGATTTACGTATGAAACTAGGCTAAATATTTTGTGATGATGTTATGAAGGCTGTTATTGATCAACAGTACGAAAATTTCTTTTCTAAGGACATCCACAGTGTATATCGAAAGTTTCGCTCATAGCTCTTCTTTTCAAAAAAGAGGACTTACTGACGTTAAAAAATAGCGTGCAGAAGGAAATGAGCAGTGTAAAATCGTATATTTGCGATGGAAGTGATCATTAGAGTAACGAAATATTTCTTGAAGTTTGGAACTCTGAACATTTCTGGAAGACGGAGGTTTGAACAAGCCTATTGTTGCCTGTCTGCTTCGTTTCCTCCTTGACCCACCTTTTTTCCACTTTGCAGACAAATGTATGTTTAGTGGTGTCTAATAGAGACACTGAGCAAAACTGCGTGCAATGGAGAGAAAAAGAGAGAAAGAGAAAAGAGAGAGAACTTTTTTTCCTTTTTTTTAAGAGATGAAAAAGTAAATTCTTAAAAATCTGTACTACCACGAAATCTCTGGGAACGATGTCGTCAGATTTGAGCGTGACTATTACAATTCGAAATGAGACTGTGGAAAATATAAAGACAAAGTTGCTTATGACAGAGAGAAGGTAAAATAGGGAATTGAGTCTCACCGCTACGTTCTCCTTCATCGCTCCGCTGGTCTTTGTTGCTGTGTGGGGATGAACAGGCTCGGATTGTTGGATTGCCTTAAACATCAAGGCTTCGGCGGAATTTGCTACTTCTTTGTTGGAATTTAAAAAACAAAACTTTGTAAACGGTGTTCACATGCTCTAGAAAGTATTTATTATATGTTACCGCAATGTTCTCAACGAGAGGTGTAGCGGCTGTGATGCAAGCTTGGCCAGATTCTGGAATTGGTGTTTTTCGGATTGCCTGGAATCAAAATTATAGGCCAACTCTTAATTGTTTAAGATAAATTCCAAGTTTTTTTGCGACACATCGGAAAGTAGTGAGAGAGGAAGATCCGTGTTAGGTGGTTTATGAATTGGCCGGTAAGGTGATTAACGAGCACTCTAAGCTTAGCCTTAAGCAGTCGATTCATTCAGGTGGTGAGCTTCTTGTTTGTATAGCATCGAATCGAATTGTGATATTCTAGTAAAAATGGCACGTTACCTAGGACCGCCCTTTCGCTAAAAAGAGCGAACTTAAGGACACCACATGAAGAATGTTTCCCGAGTAACGTAACCAACTCAGCATTTGTGGCACATGATAAAGTTAATTCTGAGCGGAACTGAACGGTTGCCTCTCAAGCCGCTCGATGATTAACGGTTCGGAAGCCCACCAAAGAAAATGTCTACATCAGGAATTCTACCACTTCAGTCTAATCACTAATTGCGAATTAAGGGATATATGGCACGGTAAGCTTGGGATTCTAAGAAAGTACGGAAACGGAAGTGTTTTGTTCTCTTTTTCACCTACTTGATGCCCTCCAACATCTTTGCCTTGCAAAGCCTTACGGCATCATCGTGTCTAGTTCTTAGGGTGTGGGAATGCGATGTACAGTGAAGGGATTGCCCCAAAAGTAAGTCTCCAAGCCCAAAAGAACCCGAGGCTTCTGTTCGGAAGGCCATTTGGGAATAAACTAATACCAGGAAGAACCGCCGACCTGGTATTAAATTAGTAACAAGGCAGTAAATGTCGCTCTGATCTACAAAGGTCGGCGACTGCCTGTGGCAACGACAACCCGTAGGAGACTTCACTTATTCTGAACTCGGATTTCAAGAAAACCATAATGGATTAACCGAGAAAAGTCCAGGTTCAGTACTAATCACAACAGATTCTGCTCTCTACGATGTCGGGCGAAGAGACAAACGATGGGAAGCGATTAAATCTCATGTTAGGATCTTAATATTATCAAATGCTGCTCACCACCTTGTACAAATGATGACAGCGAACTGGGCGCGTTCTATCACCAGGTGGTGAAGCTAAGACGCAACGAGAAGTCCTTATATATATTATATATATTATAAAATCGTTGTTGGAGATTTCAATGCCAGATTAGGAATGGTCAACGAATATGGAAGCAGGATAGGAAAACTCGAAAATGGAAATTAACATGAGAGTGGAAACGACCTTGTAGGACTTCTGCTCGCAGAGTGCTTGTAGAAAAAGTTCAATGAGCAAAGTCAGCTGAGTTTTCCAAGCAAGAAGTTTACACTGCATCCCCGTCACGACCAAGGAGTTTTTCGAAAAGAAAAGAACTCTGAAGCTTGGTCCTACTGCAACATACCTAACACGGTTAATAATAAATGCAAACAGTAGAAGACGAAAGTTAGTGGAAGCAACTCAAAAACGACCAAGTGAGAAGGAGTGTCGGTAACTATAAATGTATTTTTCACAACACATATGACATCTTACCTTCAGAAGGAGAAAATCCCAAGCCAGTGGAGGATATCCCACACGGTCATCATACCCGAAAAGCGTGAATGAAAGGATCTTCGCAGCTATCACTCGCTATGCCTGTTGAGTGTGCTCTTTAACCTCGTGTCACGGGTTGTAGAATCCTGTTGGGAGTACTATCTGCCTCCTGATATGACCGTTATTAATAACGAAAAAGCGTTCGACAGCGTGAAAACGGATACGATCCGATCTGCTCTCATGGACAAAGGAGTGGACCCGTGATATATATATATATATATATATATATATATATATATATATATATATATAT
>UYYA01004646.1:35316-80065 GCA_900624975.1 Angiostrongylus costaricensis
ATATATATATGAACATTGACTGAATTTATCGGAAGTGCAGCACAAAAGTACAAGCTTTTCTTCCATTCTTACTACGCCAATAAAAGGTGAGAATTGTTATTTTCCCAAATACCTTCTATTCTCCATGTTACTGTATGTTCCTACGCTATTTACTTATTTACTTGATACTTGAATGGCACGCCCTCAGTGGTTCTGCAGGCGCAAGCATAACGTCCATTTTTCGCAGATTTGTTGGTTAAGCCACCGTGGTTTTCTGGAATTTTGAAGTCATCCTGGTCGAAGTTTACCTTAGGTCTTCACCACCAGAAGCAGTCGCAGTCTTTGTGGATCACAGGGAGAGTTGCCGCCATGCGACTTTGATACCAGGACGGTGGTGGAACCTGGTATTGGTTTGCCCTTAGCTAGGCTTCCTGATGGAAAAACCGGACTTATTCCCAGCTAGAGAGACCCTGATAGGAGATGAATCCCGCACTGTACATCGCAGCCCGACACCCAGGAACACCTCCCAGCCATGATGAGGCGGTAAACCGTTACGAGGTCCTATGCTATTTGGGGTGACTACTAGCTACATTTAGTTTTGCTTCATAATGCCTAGCCATCTCCGTAAACTTTCGCATGCTAATCTAATGAACTTTTTTAACCCAAACATTACTTGTGTAGGCATCCTCTTTGTATTCTTGGAGCTCTTATGTGTCGTCTAGTTAAAAGTCATACCGTTTGACGGTGGAAAAATTTATTTGTAAGTACTTTATCTGACATTTTCGGCACTATGAATGAGCAGCTATCGATGTGTACTTTCTAAGGAACTCAGAAGCCACTCCAAGCCTATTCCAGAATGTATTTAGGCAGCTTTATGAGTCTCTATCCCATTTGTTACTTGGCGCCCTTTCAGCCATTACATTCATCTTACCACCTTACTTCATATAGTTAATTTCAACTGTTAAGTTCTACCTTCACATAATCACACTGAAAACCGACGTCTACTATTGATTCTCGAAATTTCGTATTTTTGTATCGAAATGAAGTGATATAGGACGCTGTTATTCGTCATCGATCAATAAAATAGTTTCAGAAAAACCGGCAAACGATCTTAACGAAACCTCATTTATGACGGTTTTGGCATTTCGTCTCTTAATAGTATCGCCTTTGTTTTCTGTGAAAGGAGAAGAAAAACTTGTTGAAAGCAAATGTTGATCTGACCTATGCAAACTCCGAAAAAATAGTGTGATCGATTGAAAAAACCTCTGATCCACTATGATGTGGTTTATTTTTACAGGCATTTTCCATTGGGATGCTTTGCCGTTCCACGTTGAGAGAAGAGCTTTTGTCATCGCAAGTTGTTTGTCTTGGGTCCTGTCATGAAAAAGCCTGGGAACCTCCCACCTGTACATATCACTCTAATTCGTTCGATTTTTGTCTTTAGTTTGCTCAAAAGATAGCCAAAGTTGTGTTGGCGACGACATCATTGCCATCGATTTCGTTACTGTCGCACGTTTCGAGGAGCAGTTCTTCTTCGCTGAGATCAACTGCGTTAGATTCTTGGTACCATCTTGTCTCGGCTATTCCGATGACGTCGTACTTAATGTTTTTAGGTTCTGTCACCATGTCGTCGACAATATATTCAAATGCTAGCATGTTTTGAAAACACAGATTAGCACCATTGCTATCCCATGTTTAGAATGACCTTGAGATCTTAACAATGTTTTCGTACCTGGCCTACTCAGCGCTGCAGTATCAGGAATTCCTTCTAAATCAGGTGTTCTGGCTTTTATTGTTGCTGGATTTGGCGATTAATAATCATGGGTACAATGCCCGTGTCTTGTATGTATTAGATTTTCGTTGAATAGAACAGGATACAATCCGCTGAGGTATTAGCAAGCTCGAAGCACACGTCTCTGGCAACATATCTACGCACATAAAAAAGTTTATATCATTCTGGCGTAGAGGAAATGAGGAGTGACCCTAAATCTCAGAAGAGCACTTTTGCCCGTTTTATGTTCCTACCCGCCACCTACCTAAGAACGACGTATCTTCGCGAGAATGGGGTCCATCAGCAAAGAAAATCCATGGATTTCTAATGGTATAAAATATGAAGGAAGCTAGAGGCTCTTACCAATCCAATAATAAAAGAACAGTAAAAAAGTAAAACATAGGTAAAGATCAACTACCCACAGCAACATTCTCGACGGCAGTGGAGGTGATAGTGGCTTGGTACGAATCAGGTGCCGGTGTCGTTCCTATCGCCTAAAGAAATTTTCCTGGATCCAATTGAATGTGAACTCATATGTGGCGATCAGTCTACTAGACAGGATACTCTTATAATTTTTACCTTGCTGAGTGCAATAAACAGAGGTTCCCAGTACGCAATACTATAGATGTGTCTCGGACTACGAAGTATTCAAGCATATTTGTAGAAGTTTAAACAACAAAATAGAACTCTAATAAAAATTCCACTGATGTCTACGTTACCGAAGGGTTGGAAAATATCTTACTACTCAAATAAGCAACCCCAAAGTGAAGAGTAAGATAGGTTACCGCAACATTTTCTACAAGCGATCCCAATGACATAGACGTTTTGTGGACTTCCGGTGCAGGAGTCTCACGAATGGCCTGAAACATGCTTCGGTGAAGGTCATCCGGGATTCTCTTTATCTTCAATTGTAAATTTTACGCCCTTTATTATCAACCCAATTATAGAGCACGATATATCATCTCTCGGTGAAGAAGCCAACAACGACCCGTATGTTTCATGTCCAGTTAGGACTAGACCAACTACCTTCAGTTCCACATTGACGCTTCATTGCACTGTATGCTCCTAAATCACTCTGAATTAATTCAAACTTACCGCCACATTCTCCAACGACGCTCCAGTTGTCACACTAGCTCTGTAGATTTCGGGTGCTGGTGATTGACGTATCGCCTGAATTTTCAACTATTGGGGTGCCATCAACATAACGTAGCAACAATATGACAGCGAAAGCAACAGCAAGGATTACCAGAGAAGCGGACTTGTAACAGGAATAAATTTTTCGTTAGAAAATCTATGGTTGAAGGAGGACAAACTAGGGTGAAATTTCGACTATAGTATTACTTGAAGAAAGCAGTTCATCTAGCAATCAGAGGAATTATTGGTTAATAGATATCGATATCACAATGTCAACGTCATAAAAGATTTCGACATTCGCTGTAGAAGGAAACAGGAACGTCTTTGAAAAATGCGTTCAAATGCCTGACCTCTGAGGTGTCTACAATTTTAGAACGCCGTATCTCATAATTGGACCGAAGGCTTTCCCACTGGCTTCTGATATAACGTAAACTTCAAGGTAAATAGGATGTTTCAACCGCACACAGTGGAATTTGTAGTGAAGCTTCAAAGGGAACAGATCATCGCTTTCTTTGGTTTCTTCTTTTCTTTTGTCGCAGAAAAGGAATGAAATCCCAAATCCATCGCAAATTTGGATTTGTTCAGATCATTAGCCTGATTTAAGGCAAACACTGTTCCAAACAAAATCGATTAGCAATAGGACAAACATATCCATCGCCTCCAAGATTATGCTAAAGAACCAACAGTTGGAAAGTTGCTAAAAACGTTTATCTCTAAAATTCTTTGAGTTTATGCGCCCAAATGGAGGTGCAATATCATCAGACGTCAAATTACGCCCAAACTTGCGATACTGAGCACAGAAGTGGCAAAAGATTTCAGCGACAGAAAAGCAGCGTACTGTGTGAAACTGCAGAGGTTGGGAAAACCATCTGCAACGTCTCCCAAAACTAAGACATAGGCCTCCAATTGAAGAACGGAAATGGAGAAAATCACCTGCACGTTTCTTCCCATTTTTTGAACAGCCACAATCTCCTTTCTTCATGTCTTATTTGATACTTGAATGGTCCGTCGTCACTGGCTGCGCGGACCCCATCACAATCTCCATTCTTTGGAGATTTGCTGGTTAAGCCATTATGCTTCCCTGGAAACCCGAGATCAGTTTGGCCAAAGTCTGCCCTATATCTTCACCTTCGCAGGCAGTTTCAGTCCTTGTAGATCAGAAAGAGATTTGCCACCATGCGACTTTGATACTAGGACGGTGGTGGATTGGTTCACTCTTAGCTAAGCTTCCTGATGGAAACGCCGGACTCCTTCTCAGCTTGGGAGACCCTGCCAGGGGTATGAATCTCCCAGCTCTACATCGCAGCCCGACACCCAGGAACACCTCCCGGCAACGATGAGGTGGTAAACCGTTAGAAATTTTTCTTCATGTTACGTCAAAGAACTCGGACATACCGTCCCAGAGGTGTTCTTCCCTGAAACTGGACGTGATACTTATTTACTCATCAATCGCTTAATAAAAGGTTACCCGACAGAATTACAAACGAATACCTGAGAGAACTACTCTCTCATTAACGCAGTGGCTCGGTGTTTTCAAATTACCTATCAGACAGTAAGCATCCTATTGAAAGAAAAACCAAAAAACCACTTCTTCACGTCAAATGACAGATTGCAAGGTTTATAATCCATGGAAAAAGAAACGGTTTTTCTACACAAAAGCGAGACCTACACGCCATCGACAAGCATTGACTAAACTGTTATCCATCTGTTCATTAGAGCAGTCCTCAACAGGTTTGGAAAAACACTGGACAAACATGCGAGCAATTACAGTTTCGAAACGGATTGCGTGTGATGGTCCACACCTACATGACAATGAACCTCACTGAAGTACCGCGATAATGTGAGAGACCGAGTTCTTCTTGTTTTCATTGCCTTAAAAGGACTCAAACTCGAACATGCTGTCATTGAAAGCCACCCGCACTCAATACACGAAAATCCATCGTGAGCTATCTAACAACATCACAATATCAATTTTACCATTTTGCAGCAACATTAACCTTGGGTAGAGCGAGGAGTTAAACAAGACGATATCATATCGTTAACGTTATTTCGAGGCACCCTAGAAAACGATACGTGGAATTGCAATAAAACAAATGGAGGTGAAAGTCGACTACTGGCAACCGCACCATCTTTTTCGCTAAAAATATCGTTCTTATAATAACAAGCATTAAGAAGCGTAATGAATCGAATCGACTTCGACAACGCACGTGTAAACATTGGTCTTCGACTAGATCTGACGAAAGCCATGTTCATGGAAGATGGATTTCTTGGTGATGCTTCAATCATGCCCAAAAAAAAAATTCGACTTCGTTTCCATCTTTTCGTCTTGACGATTCTTCTTTCCCTAACGTACGCGTTGTAAATCTGGTTGCTGCGCAAGCATTATGAAAGATCACTATTGAACACGCACTAAAGAAGGCGCTACTGGGAGTATCTCTTATTACACAAGTGACAGAAAAAATACGAAACTCCAATCTACTATAACGAATAAAGACTACCGACGTCTCTATAAATGTCAAAACGTCGAAAATCAGGTGGGGTCTTGTAAGCGATGCGTCTTCGGAACAATCCGTGAATGAGCTATTAATGACATAGTGCCACGGAGATCAAGCGCATAACAGAAAGGATACGCCACCGACCCAAAGAACAAAAACCTTCGACAGGAACCTAGAACAAAGATGTAATGCCCAGCGACTTCCTAGAGCGAGCGAAATCAACTCGAATAATCCTGCATGCGATAATGAATGATAGGAATTTTACTGGTGCACGCTCGAGTAATGTAATCGATGATCAGTTGGTGGAAATGAGATAACTAGGATAAGGTAAAACGAAGTGACAGAAGAAATTCGTAAATGTGGTGTAGTTTAGCAAAGTCGGAGATAGAAACAACGCGAATAAGACGGAACAACTTGGCAAGAATAAACAGTGCCGCAGCAACTATTCATTCATATCTTCGGAGGGTATAAAGAAAACACTACGTTTATCTACTTGTCGTTCATGCACTGGCATTGAATAGAGTTGATTGACCTACCGCCACATTCTCGACGGATGTTCCATGGGTGATGCTTGACCTATGCATATCAGGAGCCGGAGAACGGTGAATGGTCTAAAACAAAACAGTATTCATAGCACCAACAATTTGTAAGCAAGTTATCAATGGTATCGAAAACAGAAGAACCATTTATGGGTCGATATTATAAGAAAAGCAACAAGAGAGAAATTCGATGTCAGATAAAGTTGATTGGAAAAAGTTTACCAGCCACGATATTCATGCTTGTTCAATGTGTGAGAGCTAATTTTTTCCCCAGAATTCCCTATGACAACGACCTGAAGATGAGCTAAGCTCTGCACTTTGTGCAGCATATTCTTACAAACGTGTTGACAAATCCGCAGATATAAAGTAGAAAAATATCCTCTCTGATGGCTTCGAACTGTGCTCACGTTGAATAACATCTTTTCTCATGGTAAACGAACACTTAGAAGCAATCCTTCATCGTCTACATTGTCAGCAGTTTGCACGGAAAGTTGGTACCTAGCAGTTCAACGCAGTGAGTGCAGTGTATTGGTTGAACAGCTTGCAGTACACACACTCAGGCATCGTTAACTGCTTCCCTGTCTAAAAACTGGTACCGAATGTGTTTGCGAGAAGATTCCTCCGATCTACAACGGTCGGCGAACTGCAGTGTGGTGGGTTTGGGACTCTCTAGCACAGATGTCCAGAACACCAAAAAGAGTGAAGTTGGTCAGCCGTCAATGAGATTCGTGAAGTCGTCAAATTGTAGCCGAACCCGTATTTAAAACTGAAGGCCTTCGTAAGTAATGGATGCAAGCCGACGACCGAAGAAAAAAGTACTGGGATGCGCACAATATGTTAATATATGTCATATAAGTAAATGAAATACCGTGCCACTTGTGACGGTTAATTTATATTTTCATTGATCCCTGAGTAAATAGAAGAAGCATGCACAATTACCGCACTATTCTCCACTGAAGTGCCGGCCGTGATTGTCGCTCGGTGATATTCTGGAGCAGGCGACTGGCGAATTGCCTAATTTACCATGGAAGTCAATTTGTTCACATTCATCTCATTCAGATTGATGTTTTAACTCCAAGTCGGTCAAGTTAAGAACACTGGATAGAAGGATTTTCTCAATTGCACTTTATCCAAGTTCTTTTAAAAAAGAAGAAAAGTTATATCTTCAAGGTTCCGAGACCTGTTCCAGAAACACTAGAGTACTCGAAAGTTACTACGAAACTCTTGTTTATACATAAGCAAACTTAAGAATAACGCAATGGTTGAAACCAAATCTCTCTAAATCTTACAGCGATATTTTCCACCGAAACTGCGCCCGATATGGTTGCCTTGTAAGATTCCCGCATTGGGGTTTGCCGAATCATCTGAAAATGTTCAAAGTATCAAAAACCGAGCCTGCACCGAAGGATTCGCAAGATTATACGATTTCGATGCACGTACTATTTTTTATTTTCTATCTTATATGTCTTGATGTACGAACCATAACTAAAATGGAAACAAATGGTGCACGATCAAGTGGAATGCTAAGTATCATCTTCGAACTACGCTCTTAGTCGAATTTCGATTATGCTAGTGGCAAAAATATTCCCTGCTTTGTCTGCAAATCATTAGTCAAGGTATATCAAAATCTATTGTTAACGAAACAACCACAATGCTGCTGAGATGTTTGCAAAACTTCGAACCGCAGGTGTTTGCGGTGGGGAATGAACGCGCTATTTTCCTCTCCGGGGAGTAACACGCTTACCACCACACCATGGGTGATTGCTGATGGTAGTGATCAATAAAACCAGCTGAGAAACAGGCGAAACGAATAACTCGCATGGTGTGGTAGTGAGCGCGTTGCTACCCAGAAAGGACAATAGTGCGTTCGTTCTCCACCGTAAGCATCTGCAGTCCGGAGTTTTGCAAATATCTCAGCATCATTGTGGTTGTTTCACAAAATAGCCTGAAGTGAAAGCTAGTAAAAGGCAGTAGATAAAAGTTAACATCTATTGTTAGTTTTAACACTTGCAATAAAGTCATTCGATTAGATCATTTTACTTCAGCGGTTTGAAGTATCAAATTCTACCAATGACAATAAGGCATCGAAATTTTCGTTTCTAGGTTGTACTAACTACAAGTATCAAACAAAATTTGCCACATAGTTGCAAAAAATGTGTTCTTGAGTAATGTCACGTAAACTTACGGCAGCGTGCTCTCTTTCGACTGCCTCTGAAGTCTTCGTTGCTGTGTACGTCTCGGGTGGTTGTGGAGTTTCTTGGACCTTCTACAAGTTCGAAAAAGTATATTTCACTGCTTGCCACGCCATCTACTCCCCGCTTTCTTACTCCTTACTTTTCAGGTTATTTTTTAATGTATTAGTTTAGTTGTCTATTGACTATTTATAGGTCTTCACGCCGAAGTTTAACTACTCGAGTTTGAGTTTTTACCTAGCTGCAACGGTTTTACATAACCCGTGTTGTAGACGTAACATGGTTCACACTTCCATTAATATCTTTGCTGCAAAATATTTCTATTGTTTCCAAATAAGTTCTTCAGCATAATTTTAGACAACATAACAGACAAAATATACGCATGTAGTATGCTAAATATTACATTGCAAAAGAATATCAACAACTCCTTAGAACTTAGACCGTATATGATGGAAACTGTGGCCTAATTCAAGTTAAAAATCGAATATTTGAAAATAAACCGAGTGTCGTTGGACATCGTCAACTAGTTTTCCATGCTGCTTACGTATAGAAGGATCTCATAAGTAAAAGATAGGCAGTTAGCTGAATGTTTTCGTTTTTACTACATCATTGTACTTGTGAGGTCCCCAAGTAACTTGTTCAGCCCACTATAGAATGGAAAGTAAATCATTCTTCGATTTTTTCTCATGTCGATTTGCTAACACAGATAAATTCGATTGAACCATACGGAATATTTATTCCGCTGAGTGTGAATAGGATAGCAGGAATGAGTCTTTCTCAGCAACATCGTTCTCCGAAAGTTCAAGAAAAGAAGAAGAGACCAAGCCTTTTTCCAACAAATGCTGCATTTGGCCAAGACTTTTCACTTTCTCAATGCTTCTTCTGACAAAGGCAATATTATCAATAAAACTAAAATATTTTGGTTGTCTGCCAACGGCTTTCGCTTTTATGTGTTTCCGTTCCAGTTTTCAGAAGACATTCGCCACAGTGAAGATTGTTGAAAGATTTAGGTGGCATTGCAACGCCTTCGCAAGTCGCCGCTTTTCACGCTGTTGATAAAACCCCTGTAGAATAATAAAAATACAGCGGCGATTCTGTTGTCTAGTTCATAGAAAACAATTACCTATGATCCGCTTCTGTTTCAATTATGTTGCAGTCTTTTTTCTGCAGAATAAAGCGAGTGGAAGCGGTCTTTCATGACTAGAGGTAATTCAATGTTTCGTTATCGTTTTGATACGGCCTAATATAAAAGGATAAAGAATAAAGCTCTCGGCATATACGAATGCCTGAGGGATGCGCCATGCATTCGCCTCGATCAAGCATCATTTAAGGTGACTGTATGTATAATAGGACTTTACACTGACTCGCTTTGGTGTACCGATGTATCGAGTCAGTGCTCCTTTTCTCCCAGAGAAGTCTAGTACCAACCTGCCGACCCTGAAAGGATGGAAAGCTTGGTGAGCCTGGAGAGCGAGATGGATCCCATATGTATTGCATGGCGCCTCTAACTAATGCGCTACACAGACGTGCCCCTACATGGTCCAACATATATATATATATATATATATATATACATATATATATAAGATGTAGAAAATGACGACCAGGAGCATGAAAATTTTGTTACTTTTTGTTACTAACCTTATGACTAAGAAAATAAAAACTGAAATAAGAGACCGTTGAGCTCTGGACGGGTTTGCAATTACGGTTGAAATTTTCGGAGCTAATCGAAGAGACAAAAACACGTCCCAGTAACAGATAATTACGCTTGCTCAGAAACTCCGGTGGATTTCCGACTTGTGGTCGACCACAGTTTCCATGGTGAATGGTCTCAGTTCCAGCATAGCAAATGGATAATGCAGCAATAATTTCACTAGCCGTCATCGAGATTCAGGTCTAAAACTTCGCTGTTGTGTTGTGGAAATACTTCATGGTATGGCTGCTCAGCAATACGAAGAAATTTCCAGCTTTTGAAGACGATGAAGCAGGCTAAAAGCTCCATTCAACCTCATTATTAACATAATTTAACGGTAGTGAACTTAATAGAAGACCTAGAAAGCAATATAACAGTTTCTTGATAGCTAATAATAAAAAAAACGGAAATGATAGTGTCAATGGTAACCATAATAATAGCAATATCAATAACAATAAAGTTGTTTTAGTTAAAAATTTGCCGCTTTTCCTTATTTACTTTCTTCGTCGTATTTAGTGCTCGTTTAAGTTTCTAAGTTCTTGAAAAGACATATATAAAACTAAGAAACAAACAACAAGTATAGGCTAAGAAATGAGTAACAGCGATGAAGACTGAAACAACCCACGGCGGTGTACATTCTCTCGACAGAAGTTGACATGGTCCTTTCTTTCTGCTTCGGCGGCGGGGTTCTCTCGTAGTATGCCTAAGAGGATGGATAGAGTCAAAACGAACCCTAAACTCATTTGGAAGCACAAAATTGATCACTTGTAATGTTTGATCAGAATTACTCGAAATCATCAAAATCTGAATGTGTCTCCATGTTAATATCGTCAACTATACAGCATAGTAAAAATAATACACCAAAGATAATAAAGTGGAAAAAAACAATAGTAAAGAAATGGGATAAAACACTTTTATATCCAATGTGCTTGATATCAACTTACTCCTGCAGTGTAGAACTCCATGGATGAGTGGGTGGTTGTGGTGGTTTCAACTTTTGGCGCTGGCATTTCCTCTCTAATTTTCTGTAGAAAAACAGACATTGCAATCATAAAGTGTTTATCACCAATATAATCAATGAACATATATTATGGCATTATGTAAAGGCAACTTGCTGGCCTGGGAGATAACCACTATTCCATATCATTTAATTGTAGATAGGCCAGCCTTCATGTCTAGCACAAAGCGTTTTCGGGAAAATGATGGCACTAAGCACTTTTTTCTGAGTATACAAATTTCTTTGTGGACTTGTCACTTTCACGATTTCAGTGTTAGTGGAAACCTGAGGATCTATAGAAGCTGTCCAAAAGAACCTCTACTGTTTTGAAAAAACCCAGAACATCGCGCTTATTCCAGTTTAAGCGGCTTCGCAGCTACCAATTTCTTACCATGGCTGACTGAGGTCACGAGGTAGACCACTAAAAAAGGCGAACTTCTAATTCTTTGGCTTCGCTCTAAAAATTTCGAAATGAACGAATGATTGGATTTAAGCTTGTATTGTTAAAGGATCATTTCTATCACGGAAAATTCGGTCTCAGGAAAGTGATCGCCATTTCCGCTTGATGTCCAAACATCCAGCCCTGTTAGAAAATAATGCTTGGACTCTTCATTTTTCCATGAAGAACTACTTTCTTGAGAATTTCATGCTCAAAACTTGGTAGCTGATTTCAAAGTTTTCATTGACAAGAATTGGAGGAGATTTCTCATTTTCAGTACTCTTCATTATAGCATCACATTTCAGCCAAACAGGGCTATTAAGCACTGTTTAACTAAAATATATCTTCTGTGTAAAATGTCTAACACTTTTCGTCTTCCAGAAATGTCTAAACGCCATCGAAGCAAATATGCGGCATTTTAAGAGCAGTGAATGATTGTTTGAATGGGAAAAATCTCGCCATCTGACCACTAGAAAGACAAATCTGCTGAGATTCATACCACTCATAGAGGCCACTATTCAACTGCTGAAGAAAGTGTCCCCTTGCCACCTAACCTACCCACTTACTACTTAGAGAAAGATTCTGACTTAAATACCCACTTTATTGTAGTGATAAACAAAATTTGGTGAAAATGAACTCAAATTTTTGTAAAACTCTATAGTCTTCCTAACAAATTTTAGATGGAGTAGGATTTCCCTTTACGTAGTTTCTCGCAAATCAGAAGGACCGGCGCATAATCAGTGGTGGTGACGGTTGTTGAGAAAGAACGTGGCTCGTCGTCTATTAACGTCTATTAACCATCTTTACATCATCGGTGAGGTTGCCAAACGTATTCCAACTCTTTTCTGGTAGAATCTTCGTTAAAGGATTCTAACTATGGGATTAGACCTAATGGTTACTGAACTCAATGTGCTCTTGTTTAGCTCTCCCGACCCTACTTAGTTATGGGGCATATCCTATAACTTCCAGAAAAAGCAATAGGATTGGTATAAAACGATAGAGGATAAAGCTCTCGGTGTTGATCCATCCTTGAGGGCTGAGGAAGTCGAATGACTTTATTAAGTATCATTTGAAGGTGACTGAATGCATATCTGGCCTTTACAAGACTCGCGAAGGCCTACCGATGCATCTAGCCTGTGCTGTTATCCTCCCAGACAAGTCTGGCAACAATTTGCCGACCTTGGAGAGATGGAAGTCTTGGTGGGCCACGGGCGCGGGAATCGATTCACGTGTGTGTCGCAGTGGCGCCTCCAACCACTGCGCCACACGCGCCCTAGGATTAGTATGATGATTGTTAAATACAATACGTTAAATAAATTAAATTATAAATTAATAAATTATAAATTATAAAATAAATTAAATAAATTAGTTTAAAGTCGATTCGAATTCAAAACCATCTATTGCGAAAGCCATTAAACTTCAAAATGTGATGGTAGGATAAACGAATAGCGAAGGACAATCTGGAAGCCATCATGTGTTTACCTCCACGTAGGTCTCTACGGTTTTCACTTCTTTCTGTTCGCTGATCAACGGTTGAGATATATGTTCATGCATTTCGCGAAATTCCTGAAATATAACACGCATAAAAATGAAGGTTAGATGAGAAGTGTCGTTGACTACTATCTTTTTTCTGAAAGCGGGGTTAGCTGTGCTAGGTTCTCCTTAGGTCGTAACTACAAGCTGCCGATGGTTCATGTGGATAGGAGGGATATTTGTTATCCTAACAAGTTAATGCTTCGAACTTCTTGAAAGCCTAATTGAGTCTGTTATTGGAGCAGCATTTCTACAGCAGTTCGCTATGGAAGAAGCATATGCAACTCAAGCAAGAGAAAACACCATTCAGATTGGAATGAATCCAAGTCCACCGCAAATCATTAGACGCGCAAAAACTCGCAAATATGTATCACTCCTGACTGAGTTCGATGACGTTCATCGTATAACTTTTTGCCTCCTATTTTATCAACCACATTTACAGTTCTAGCTCACTTGAAACTCTGACGACAATAATACTCGATACTCAACGTAAGCGTTCTCATATAATGTTGTGATCGCTTGGATACTTTCAGTGAGCATCTCACTAAACAATTTTGAAGCAAATGCATTTTGAATCTGAAAGAACCTGAAGAAACTGAAAAGAGGGTTCCCACCTCGGTTTCCTCTTTATCAACTCGTTCCTCCCTTCTTTCACTTGGCCTTGCTAATCTTTCAAATGCTTCCTGAAATAAAACCAATCCAGTGTCGGATTTTATGATAACAAGAATGAGTCACCAAAGCAGTTATCAATTCCTACCTAAGCGATTTTTTGCCAGGTTGGACTTTTTCAGTAAAGTATATTTCGACTAAAAATGAAGCACAGTTTCAGTTGCCTTAGCCTTTCACCTGAGCTGTTGCCAATACCGAAATATCTTAACGCGGTTTCACGCAATACAAGCAACTTTTTATGAACTGGTCTTGTTGAGCCGATGCGAAGTTTGTATTAGTTGTTGTTGCCGTTGTTCTTGTTGTTGTTGTTGTCGTTGTCGGAGGAAGTCCCACTCGTAACAGCACGGCTCTGAGGGAGGCGAAATCGTCGAAACGTCAGCCATTGACCAACAACACCAGTAGCAACGACAACGACACCAATAACCATAACGAAAACTTCGCATCAGCTCAACAAGATCAGTTCATAACAACATATAAATAAATGTATAAACTATTTATGCTGAGGTTTATGGAAAGTCGGCTTTTTGAATTACAAGCAACTTTGTTTTAGAGTCATATATCGGGAAGAAAATTCGCATTGTTTGGGAATGCGTATCCTGGTGCTGCACTTTTTGTTGTCTACGTATATTGTCGTCATGTACAGTATTCAAAGCTGTGCTGGAATGTTCTTAGGTGTAGCGAAGCGGGGACCCAATCTCTAGTAGGGCTAAAGCGAAAAGTGGGTTCCTCATTTCATCTTGAAGTAAGTCAGTGCCACGAATCATTTCAATTCTGGTAACGCTAGGCACTGGTGACGGCCTGTAGAGGAGCCAGCACGTTGTTCGAGACTAGAGGAAGGGAAGGCTTTTTCCAAATAGTAAATAAGGTACCATTCAAATAGAAACTATGCAAAGTCTGCAGGATTTTTCACGAATCATGAAGGCGGGACATCCAAGTATTCAAGTAATCGAAGGCTGCATTTGGTCCGTGCAGCCGATGAAAATTAGATTTTGGCTATAGCAGTAGAGTCAGGCAAAAGAAGACTCTAGCATGCAAGACTGGAAACTGAACACTTCCGACACCATCATTTTCTCAGCCAACGTTCGCTTAATCACGTAACTCTTAAATATTTTGTGAAATTGTATGGCTAACTTAGTAAAGCTGCTTCCTCTTGATTCTTCATTGACGATAAGCAAACGAATGTCTCTGTCTATGTATTGGGAAGTTCAGCGACAAAAACTAGGCTCCTGAACTGAGTAGGAGATTAAAACGTGTAACTTCGTGTAACCATTTTTGCCTCAAAATTCATTATGCCTCCAAAAGTTGTACACTTTGTAGTCAAGATAAAAGCACGGTTTGCGCTACTCAAGTGAGTGCGAGATAGAAGCGAGCTGCTAAGGGTTTCGCGGAAAGTAATAAAGAGAATCCGAGGTTCCGATCTTAGGCAACTACCTAAGATCACATCAGTTGTTGCCGCGGTCTTTCTTGACAGTGTGATGCAAGCGATGTGTCAAAAACCTCAATCTATTTTTATCAAAACCTCCGAGCAGTGAAGGGTTACATTTCATTCCTTTCTCATTCATTTATTGCAATTTCATCTACTTAACTGAAGACCAGTCAGTGATCGGTTTCTGATAGTTCCAACAAAATGTGCTTCATTATGAGTAGCTCAGGTTTGTACTAGTGAATAATGCTTCTTACCTTACCGCTTTATTTCTATGCCTTGAAGTTTTAAAAACCAAACTCATATTCCAGCATTACACCAAGATAAGGCTCCATCTGGATATGTGTCCACTGTGAGCTGTCGAAGACACCAGTAAAAGACCAAGGTAGTGCCACTGACCTCCTGCACCATGTGCTCATACTTCTCCGTCCTGCTGTGAGACGGCGGTTGCACATGAAGTGTAGCAGACGTGATTGTCTCTCCTATTTCGTTTTCTGCTAGCACTGAGTAGGTACCAGCGTGAGCAGGAGTGACTGGAGAAATCACCAGTTTCGACCAGCCTTCTGACTGCAACAATATCGTTTTACGTTCAGCGTAAGAGCTAAGACAACTTATTGATATCTTCTCAAACAGAATTCGCTTTCCTATTTCAGTATTGTCTGAGTTCGGACATTTTTCTTGGAAATTAGGTGGAAAAAGGAAAAAGATCGCTGGGCCATCAAAATTCTCTGCGATAAAAAGCAGCCTGTTTTCTCAAAAAGCTCGAGCTCACCTCTTCCTCAATTTTTACTGTTTCACTCGTTTGAATCGTCTGTTCATTGAATCGCCATTCAACACGAGGAGGCGGTTCCCCATGAACTTTGACCTAAAATTTTTTTTCGACCATTTTACGGTTTAATGAATAAAAATATTTCTAAATTTTCAAATAGTAGTGTTTGTGTGCTTAACTGAAAAGTGGCTGTGCTCCCTTCTTCACAAGTGATGGCGGACAGAGTCTGCTGGAATTCCGGTGCCCTGGCCAGACGTGGAGCAGGCTTCGGAGGCGTCGGCGGAGGTTGTTTCTTCGGTAACACCTGCAGAAGATGTGATATGCCTCCTTCGTAAGACACTTTGATAAGTGTTCTTTCTTTTTACTTATCCTACTACGATATCTTTATGCCTGTTTGAGGGCATATCTTAGTAAGAATGAACACACCATCCAGTTATGCATTATGTCGACTTCACTGACAACCTTCTGTGTTTTTTCCTTTCTTACTTAATGCATCTTAATTTCGTTAAATGAATATTATTTTAAGGAGTAGGGGATGATGGGCAACGAAAAATTGCTCGAGTTAAAAGAGATGGCGGCAAGCAGAGTGTGCTATGTGTTTGCCCATTACTACGATGCTTCAGTTCAAGTGTAACGTGCACCGTTGTAGTATTCTGGATGGTCGTAGTGCGAGGCGTTTTCTCCGTTCTGTTCTGTAGTATTTCTCCTCGATTGTATTAAAGCTATTCTTTAGAAAATTGCCGAGGTTATCAGATTTCCGCCAGTTTGGGAATGAACGCTTAACCTAGTTGTCATATTTTTCAGAAAATTTGCATGTAATACCTTCAGTTGGCAGAAGTTGGTTGACTCTCCATAAATATTCCGTGCTTTAGCAGTGTACATACCAGTGTCGGAAGGAACTGAATACGACTCTGCTTATACTTTTTGCAGAACACTATATTTTGCGATACCTGTTCGTTCTATGGTGAGCGAGCAGTGGTCGCCAGTGAATTCCAAATGGAATCGCTCGTCCTCCTGCACAGTTTTCTCCTCTTTGAACCAGATCTTTAAAAATTTCAACATTTAATAAATGTGCGATCTAATAAAAGTGGATGAAAACAGTACAGCATAGTCAAAGAAAATATGATCCATAGTTCAAAAGTGATGCAAATCCACTTTTTTGACGTATTAACTTGTTTGATGTGCAAGGCTAAAAAGCAAAGGCTTGTCCATCTCGAGGTGGTCAACAAGCCGATGAAGCGTTGCGCTTAACCGGTGATGAGATCAATTCTCGCCTGACACCTTTCCGGACACGACTTTGTATCAACCAAATGCCAGCCACACTGACCACTTCGGGCTCCGGTCGACCGACGACGACGCAGTCCAAATGAGCGGTCTGTCCTTCGTAGATCTGCACGTTCGTCAGCTGTTTTATGAATCGTGGTTTCTCCTCCTCCAGCAAGCTTGAAGCTGTCGAACGTGCTGAAATAAAGAAGTTATGTAAATGAACTAGATTGTTTGCTTTCCGCCATGCAGCAGCAGCCCTCTGCCATTTCTTCCTTAGTTCTCCAAGCTGTTGTGTAATACTATATTAACTAGAACTTTTGTAACGTTATTCGCTAAACCGTGATACATTTATATATGAAGGTACCAATTGCACATAAGCAGTAACACAGTTGTTAAAACGGAAAGATCCTTCACGGAAACACCTTTTTAGTTCAAATTCACAGCTTAGCCTGTTTTTTAAAAGTTTAGTAAAAATTCGTAAATACACTAATTCAACTCGCACAGGCCATCGAGCTACTCGCCAATCATGTCTCCTAGAATTTCCATCCAACATGGACTGAATTTCATTCTTTTATAATGCTGAGATATTTGCAGAACTCCGGACCGCAGGTGTCTGCGGTGGAGAACAAACGCGCTATTGCTATATTAAGTGTAGTGATAAAGCGATGCTAAAAAAGGGCAGGTCTAGAAGGATCGGTAGAGATAATTGAAATACCACCGAATACTCTTTGCCGCCAGTTAGTTCGTAACCGCCTATACTACCGTCTATGTGGAATACAGAATTGCGTAATTTGCCCTTATGGCAAGGAGGGTGACTTCATGAGCTCAGATACGATATACCGGATCTCTTGTTGTACTTGCAGAGATGAATATATTGGCGAAACGGGAAGACCTTCATGTATCCGCATAAAAGAACACTTAGTAGGCAAACGAAAAGTTAGACAAGGTACGCCACTAGGGACTCATAGGATACAAAGGCATAGCGGGGACGATTTTGACATAAAAGTAACTACCCTCGCGCAGGACCCTAAAACACCAAAGCGCAAACTCCTCGAGGCTTTTTGGATAAATGCCAAAAATCCTACAACGAATGGTAGGGCGGAATGCCCCCGAGATCACATGTGATCTCGCCGCTTGCCTTCGTATCGATCGTTGATGTGGGTAGGTGCAGTCGTCAACCATATGCGACTCCGAGCCGCTGTTCTTCCTCGGTGGAAGACAGGTGAAAAAAGCGGTGCTTTTCGAGAAGCTGTAGATCTTGTAATTATCGTGTAGATTTTCATCTTTCTGTTTGTGCTGTTGAGGCGTTTGACCTAGTGAGTTGCATATTAGTGTACCCTTCCAGGCTCTGAAGAAGGCAATTCTGCTGAAACGTCAGCTACTGTTATGTTGTATGTGTGTTTTCATACAGAAGTAAACGCATGCTGTTTAACAACCTCGCGATTGCTGAGAGAGAAGACGGCGAATTCCTAAACTTTGTGTAGAGACCTTTCCCACTGCAATGAGGAGACTTAGTCATAAAATCTAAATGGCGTAAGGCTTCCCGTTCATCCACTCGTTCTCACGATAGCTTAGCATATCTGCGCTGTATGTCTAGTATTTACTTCCAAGAAAGATTGTATCTGGCATCACCTACTGCTCGTTTTATGACCTGCTGACAAAAGTAATTGGTGAAAAGACGTCCTTCCATCCCTTTACAAAGTTGGTGTCAGAAACACCATCACCAAAGTAGGAGGAATCAGTGAAGGCTAGTAAAAGATTGGTGGAAAAGTATAAGAAAAGAGATATAATCGTGCCAACAATGAAAAAATTTTACTGCAACCTTTACCGTTTCACAGCACCCGTACCCATCAAAATTTCTAAGGAGGAATATTACCCGGATTGTTTTGAAGATGTGCCTCAACCCAGAATATGAAATGGATGAATAAGTCTTTAAGAAGGATCACAATACGTGGATGTTGGTAAAATTGTA
Organism: Angiostrongylus costaricensis; assembly: GCA_900624975.1. Lineage (NCBI taxonomy): Eukaryota > Metazoa > Nematoda > Chromadorea > Rhabditida > Metastrongylidae > Angiostrongylus > Angiostrongylus costaricensis. Next base: position 54,188 of record UYYA01004646.1, read on the forward strand.
GCACGTGTCAAAGAAGTTCCTCGAACGTGAACATGCCATTTTTCCTTACCCATGTCGACTATCAAAGCGACAATCGAAACGACAATCCCAAGAGATATTGGAATGGAAAGAAAATGTACAGAGGCTCAATGACTCGCAAACACGACGCGCACAGGTGCCCAAGTAGGCAAGAAATTTCCTAAAAGTGCTGAAGGAAGGAAAAAAAGGAAGGAAAAGCAGCTTCTTAGTAAGCATACATTTCACTATAAGCTTGGCACTGCTCTCCACCGTGCCGCCAGCATTCTCAGCACGCACGGTGTAAGTGGCGGTATCCTCGATGAAAGTTTCCTGAATGTTCATGATTAGATGCTCTACTCCATTAGAAAACAAAGATAAGGATGAGAGAAATAAAAAAAAAAACAAAAGTAACTGAAAAGGGTAGAAACAATCAGGACGTCCCATATGGGTTAAATTAACTTTAGGATAGGATACAAGACAAAACCTCAATAACAAGACTGGCAACACCATTGACGAAATCCTGACGGTAGTCAATGTTGTTCTTCACATCAATTCCGTCCTTAAACCACCTAAATACACAGTGGTATAGAACGGTCCGATTTTGTCTTTAAGATCTTCATTTTTTTCCAATTCGTAGAACGTGTCTCATATGTGAGGGTATGTGTCACCTGCATCACCTGTAATCTCGCTAGTCATGGATAACCTCGAGTAGGCCTCAATAAACTTCTCTACATTCCTGTTGAGTTCCAAAGACATGTGCTTATTCTCAGCCGAGAATTCGTGAGAAAATATCAGTTCAAATCGCTTTGAGGCAAAAATTGTGCTCTGGATTTGTTCACTATTCGTATTCGTATTACAACACCGTTGGTAGTAAACATGATTACTATCATTGTTCCACTGACCTCACGTTGGACACCCTACTTGAGTTTCTCCCACCTAACCTATATCTTCTTCGTAGGTGCAATCACACCCATACATAGATGCTTGGTGTAGTCTTGCAGCTGTGGATTGCATCCTACATTTTAGCCACTTGATTTGGAACAAAGTGATCTCGCACTCTTATGACTGTGAGACGAAATGGTCGGTCCAGAGCTAGCTTATTCCATATTTGCAGGAAAAGTATTCTTAGTTTATACTCCCATAAAATTAAACAGAAAATTACAAAAGTGAAAGTAATTAACTTACTAAGATACCCAGTGATGGTTGGTTTTAACGTCAGTGGACTCGAATTCAGCCAACCATTGGCTAGACAACATGCGATGCATGCAGATTTCATTGTTGCTAGCCTCTTTATTATCCCACTTGTTCGCCTTTCCTCTTATTATTAAACGAAGTGAAGATTTAAAAAATATTGATTTTTGGCAGAGAACCTTAAGCTACTGCTGACACTGAAGAATGCTGATCGAGTTCTCGTCATGTTTTAAACATATTTTGAGCACGAATATTTTAGAAAATAACAAAGTAGTCGCGAATAGCATGCGCGATAACAGACACTCACGTGATCTTCGGTTCAGGTTCGCCCTCTATTCGCGCCACAAATTCAAATCGACTGCCCTCGTCAACCTGTACTGTTTTTGATTTATTCATTATAAGCTTCTGTCGTTTACTACGAAAAATTATTTTAGTTTCTTCGTCATTACCATATTCGGAAGAAAATGCATGGCGTACCTGAGCATCTTTGAGAGAGGTTAGAATTTGGGGTGCTCTGATATGTTTCATTTCCTCCTGCTCCATAAAAGATTCATAGACTGTCTCCACCTTTAATAGCATAATAATTGAATACATTTAATGCTCATTTTAGGCGTATCACTGTGAGAGGTCGTTTGAAATGTTTTTTTGGGTTGAGAGCAAATTGACAGTTTGTCTCAGGGCTATGACCACAAGGTGTTTCACGGCCATTCGTGTCTTCAAAACGATTTCGGTAGGCTTTTCTCAAAGTTCTACAAATTCTGCTTCTTCACAGTAATGCGCACCTTCTTCTCAAGCTCTGTGACACGATCCTTCATCAATTGCTGCTTTCTCAATAATTCGTCAATTCTTCTTAACATATCTTCGGCTAAAAAACGGCAGGTTATCATAAAGAATACGCTGAAAAGTTCATTTTGGCGAGCTATAAGCAGGTGACTCAGCTGTAGTTAGTTACCGAACCATATCTGCAGAAATGTGCTACCAAAGTGGAATGTTACAATATTAATTTCTTTTAAAAGCTTTCTTCTGTTTCCAATAATCATCCATCTTCTCGTCTTTAGCACATCATAGAGTGTATGAATTAGATAAGGAAAACCTTACCTATTTTATGTTTCTTCACCTTCTCCAGTTTGGCAGTTTGTTGAGCGAGGGTTTGTTTGAGCTCTTTGATTCTACGGTAGAGACCTTCGCTATCCTAAGTAAGATTAAAACTGTTTATGTTAAACGCAATTTTGATAGCTTTCTCTTCTTATTATACTTTGATGGTACACTGTTCCAATTTTTATTCTTAGAGTGATACCCACCTGTAATGTGGTTGTTTTAGTATTTTCGAGAAGGCGAATAATTTCCCATGTGTCTTCCTGCCACATCTGCACCTCTTCGACTATCGTCATAAGTTTCCGCATTTCGGCCTAGAATTATTCTCGTCCCGTTATATTTAGGAAAAAAAAGTTGTTTTTTTCTGGATATACCTTATTCCTCTGCCATTCGGACCACTTATGCTTGACGTAAGTGAACTGGTGGTCGTGGTCGACGACGAGGTTCTTGGCCGCTTGAATCGAGCGCACCACGCTGAGCTTTTCGTCAGTTTTGGCTACTGCCTCTGCTGCTTTTACAAATTGCTCCACTGGAAGTAGTCTTTTTCACTGCAAAATCGTTCTTGGGTCACTGAGCTAAAAAATTTGGACATCCTTCCTCGTCAAGAAATTCTCTACGTCGAAATTCTTAATCAGTATTGGTGTGGAGTCAAACAAGTGAGCATTACTTTTCTCGAAAGATTAAGTTGTGCATGCATAAAGAACCATGGATAGGTTTCAGATAGAAAAAATCTCTAGAGCTGTAGACTGACTTTCTGAATATTTAGAAACATATCAGTATACCATTCTGCTCGTGTAGGACATATCATATTTTCTTTGCAGTTCAGTTATTGGGCCTATTTTTTCTTTTCAGCTCTATTGAACAAGCTTTCTTTAGCTTTGAAACCGGCACGATGTTCTACATATTTCTGGATAGACAAAATAAGCAAGTTAAATTAGACGGAGTAACTATAAGCAGTTAGCGAATTCAAAGAATTATTAGTTCAACGCAGGATTGTTGTGATGGCTCCTAGCTTCCAAGAAGAACTGGAATGAAAAATGTGGTTCCAAATTCATTAGTGAAACTTTACGCGAATGGCTTGGAACCACATCGGTAACGCTGGAAAGAGATTGAGTTGAGAGCTTGCTATCATCAATTGCTACTGGCTCCACTGGCGTGGTACTCATTCTTCTAACGAAAAACCCGTACTGAGTGACTTTTACCCGGCTCACTATTTCCAGTGTGCTTCATTTACGATATTCACATGTTATCAGTATGGATATACAGTGGAAACAGTAGAAATTTTGTTAATGCAATAAATTCGTTGTACGAGAAGAAAAGTTGTCAGACCGTTTTGTTTTTCACGTGCCATCGTCTGCTCGATCAAATGGAATACGCTGTCCACTTGTCCGGCCACCTGCTCATTGGCGAAGTCGCGATTGGTGTCCAGCAACGAGGTGAGTGCCTCGAACGACGCCTCCAGATCCTTGGCAAATTTGTACACCTTCAATGAATAGCAAGAAGTCTAATATAGCTCTGGTGAGGATTTGCAAGAAAGACTTTGTTTTGGCATCGATTAATGAACTATCGTGGCGACCTTCGCGATTCTTCTAAGTTAAGATTTTCACTTAGACGTTCTAGAAGCACTTTGATTGTTCTATAAGATTGAATCAAAATGTCGGACGACTTTACTGGTGTCTGCATCATTTTCGTCAGTTTTGATTCTTCTTTGGCAACGAAACAGCTTTTGAAAATAATCGCGTGTCAGCATTAGAGCGGCTACTATACAAGAATTCACATTTCTCACAACCTCCTTATCATTCAGATTTATGCTAATCAACGATAGAGATGCTCTAGTGCTATAATTAGAAAAACCGAATAATAACAATAAACATAAGATTTAATTTACCTGTATAGGTGTCAAATACTTTAGCGTGCTGTTGAACCCGGCTAGAGCACCCGTTTTAAGAAATGGTTATAAGAAGTACAAATAAAAAGGATGAAGCTCTAGGCGTTGATTAATCTTTGAGGGAAGCGCCATCCATTCAACTTTATTAAGCATCGTTGGAGGTGATTGAATGCATATCTGGCCTTTACAATGATTCGCGCTGGCCTACCGATGTATCGAGCCAGTGCTGCTATCATCCCAGACACGTCTGGTACCAATTTGCCGACCCCGAAGGGATGGAAGGCTTGGTGGGCCAGATGAACGGAGATCGATCCCATGTGTATGTTGCAGAGCGCCTCCGACCACTGCGCCACACGCGCCCTTAGAAGAAGCATGGAACACCTAGATTTTTGACAGAAGACTCTTTCCGTGGTTTTCATGGAAAATTAGTGTTGTAATTATTCTCGAATTCGGTTGGTGGAAGCAAAACACTCTTGTTGTATTCATCAATCTCCTATGAATGATGTGAAATCACTGGTTTTCATGCAAAATGCACGTCAACATCGACATTCAACAAAAGAACCATTCTGAAAACATTAGCAGCTTTCCAATCGCTTTCAAAGAGTCGATTCGCTGCTTTGAAAAAATCCATCGAATACTACTTCAGTGCGAGTACCGAGAAATGTACCTGGACAAAATTGTTCCCGATGCGTACGCGATTTTCCAGAATCTCCTTCAGTTCTTCGTAGTTCTTTTCAAAGTCCCGCATGGCGTTCTGCTCTATTGAAGTCATCTCATTTTCTTTGCTCAGCACCGATACCACAGAAGCATCACGATTCTGAAAACACAGCAAGACATTGATTCAATCTTTACGTCGTCCATACGTCGGTATATTATTTGTACATGTATAGAAGTGTTCCTGAAAGGTAAACCTCCAATGTGAGCAAGACGCTTCACAAATTTCCAGTGATTTCGGATGGAATACAACAAAAATAGACAGATTTCGTAATGTTGAACTAGGTGAATGATATTTTATGGGTGTTCAAATTCTAAGAGCATAACGACTGAGAGTTACTCACTACAACTTCCTCGATGAACGCTTTATGAGCATCAACGAAATCGACGGCTTCGTTGAAAGTTCCACCCATATCAGAGTGAGTGGCAAGGAATGGAACCGCTCGTGTTGTGTTCCACGACTGCAGGCTTGCTAGCTGAAGATAGGATGATTAGCATGGAAACGGACTTCTATGAAGGTTGACAGGGAATGAAAAAATTGGGAAATATTGAGAACGTGTGCAGAAGGAATAGTGAAAGCAAATGCAGTCCTTAAGAGATCCTCTTTCTTACATTTGTCGCTTAACATCATGATGCCAAATTAAAAAACTTTGCGTACTCCTTCGGCAAGAGTTATTATACTTCAGAATTAAAAAACACTTCAAGCCATACAATCCAAGGTATTTTGCAATAAATAACAGTGGTATAAATAGCGGTAAAAAATAGTGGTAAAAAAAATAATAATAGTGCTATAAATACAACTGATCCAAGTCCCTTTTCTTTACTGCAGATCCGCTTATTAATTACACATTATGACAAAAATGGTATGGTCGAAACATCGACGAAGTAATACTCTCACCTGACTACTTGGTATTTCTTGAAATGTATTATACATGAAAAAGTTTTAAGAGACAAATAGAATGAAGTGCTAAGATTATCCGAAGTCTTTAACGGATCGCAAGACGAACCTGTTGGCTGATTTCTTGAATACCTTTCTGCCTTTCGAGTGCAAGTTGTTCGAGCAACCGCAATTTCGCTTCCATATCATCGCATCTCTGCTTCACTAGCGCCTTTTCCTCGTACGTGAGCACCTCCTTGTCTGCAATATCATCGTCAGTAGTAGGACTGGCGATTTTCCTCAATACAATAGCTCACCAAAGATCTCTTTTCCTTCGTGGATGACCGTTGACGCTTTCTGCTGAGCCAGTGGAAAGAGTTCGCCAGCCATGGCAGCATTCGCGTTCCTCATGTCCTCTGCCATCATTGACAGCTGCGAGAGCATCTACAATTCACAGATAGATGGACGACGTACTCCACGCTTGTTGAGAAGTATCAAGTCATTCTCAGGACTTTTCTCAACGTTTAAGCCACACTATGCGTATTCTTCCAATAAATGCATTTTTAGCTCGATGAAGTCTTGCTTCAAAGAAATATCATTGTTAAAGAATTATGACTTCAATTTAATGACAGTTTTAAATTTTTGTGTTAAACAGCACAGCAAGCGAAGCACGTTTGACGCTCCCATCAACAATAACACCAATTACTTAGATGAACGTTTCAAGCACTGCAAATGGGAAGCTCTCAAATACTAAGAAAGCTAGGAATGGATATTTAGCATTTTTTTAACCCAATACAACTTAACATTCTTACCAAATCGTCAAATTTTCATAAGACTAATAACAGTGCAAAATAAATAGTATAACTGTACTGCACACCACCTACAATGAGTACGAGAATAGAACAAAAGTTGACAATATCCCGATTATTGCACATCTGAAACCAACTTTTCTTTCCGAAAACTTAAGAAAAGCCACACTCGTTTTGGAAAAGTTTTGGGTTACTTTAAACTAATTTTCAAATTAATTTTAGACCTTGTCAACATCTTGAGGCGATGACGTTGTATAGCGGCTTCAAGGCGGTCGCCACTCTTAGTTCAATGTATAAGGTATTCACCACGAACGGTGCTTTTCTTGAAAATCCCATGGGTGAAATAAATGTGGAAGGAGGCCGTACCACTACTGGTGAGTTCTTAAGACTATAGGGCGTTCTGAGAATATGTCGGATGCAGAGAGCAAGCCGCTGCGTGGTCTATGAAATCATTAATATAGGCGGAACTGCTGAACCCATAAAGGCATTGACATGCCCGCTTGTCATCGGGCGCAGTGTTGTATGAGCTAAACACAACGATCTGTTGTTAGCTTCTTCTAGCTTCATGTAAATCAAGATTTATAAAAAAAACACCGTAATTTGCGGAAGTCAGTGTGTCATCGTGTGATAAAGTGGATGAGCTCTTCTCTTCTCCTTAAAGTCTTTGCCCGCGTCTGATATAGTTTGCTTGAGCAGCCACCAAACATTCTCTGCGGGCGATTCGACATTCACAGCAAAGTTTAATGTAGCACTGCTCCTTCTGGGCATGGACACTTTTCCACAAAATAGTCGACTCTTCCGTTATATTCTTATAAAAAACTTAGAGCGTTTATACAAGAGTTGAGATACTTGCTGAAAAAGTACGGATTTTCAAAAGGCCAAGTTACATTGAACGTGTTGTCGCTATCACGTACTCCAGCAACAATCATGGAGTACGGCGATTTCTCATAATAATGGTTAAACTTCGTCAACCACAGACTCAAACAAAGAAAGACTACCAGTATACACTTTTAGTGACATCAGCCTTTCAGGCAAAGTGGGGTTAGGCCGCTAATCGTTACCCCCGTTGCATGATATGGCTATTTTTGAAACATAAAAATCTGTATCGCGCAATCTACATTATTTATTTTACTAAATAATGAAAGTGGGACTAGTGTAGCGCTGTGGCCGGAGATCCTCTGCAATACACACGTGCTTGTTGGTCGACGTCCCAAGTTCACCAAGCCTTTCATCCCTCCTCGTTTGGAAAGTCGATGCCATACTTCTCCGGGGGATAGCGGCACTGAATTGATACATCGGTATACTACTTTAAATAATCGCAAAGGCCAGATTTAGTCGCTTCTAAGGATGCCTAATGAAAGTAAAAGTATAATTGAACAAAAAATTTACTGTGAGGACTAGTAATAAATGATTGCAACACGACGGGAGGACAATGCACCGAGGTTTGTCGAAAGTGTAACAGGTCGGTTTCCTTCCATTTTTTCGTTCATTACTACAGCATGCACACGATGCTCCCCCGCTACCCAAACGAAAGACGAGTGAGAAAACTTTTCCGACAGTTCACATGAGACAGAAGGGGTGAACATCGATGAGATATCGCAGTCCAGGCAAGTCTTGATTATTAAGATGGATCCTTGGAACACATTTTCTTGACGACTGCTGACTCCTCTACCGAGTTCTTAAGACAGCTATTTACCACCTTCTAAAAACACCTCTTACTCCATTTTCGGATACCCTCATAACTGGTGTCTTCCTTACTAGAATTTTTGCTTTCTCAGAGTAATAAGCAAAAATTAAAACAAAGTGACTATTTCTTTCGTTCAACACTATTTGAAAGTCAAACAACAAGCTGAATTTCGGGCTGTTAAAAGCAGTTTACCAGCAAGTGTCAAGGCCACATATGTCCCTAGTAAGTGGAATAAATTGCTTAAGGTATCTGTTCAGCCCAGCTAAACAAAAAAAACTATCGTTCGTAAATATTCATTGTTCATTGTAAAATCCATGCAAGCAAGACATGGAGCAAGTCATCGTGCAAGTAATACAACATACAGTTATTTAACGTTGCCGACGACAAATACAGTGAGAAGGCATATCATCAACGAGTGAAACACACGAAGATTGTTTGACACAACACTTTAAACACGCAATTGCTTTAGAAATCTGGACAATTATGATTATAAAAAGCACAAGCGCATTCAGTACTTTCTACTCGGGAAGGAGAGCCAGGAAGATATTCCTAAGCTGCTTCACCATCAGACTGACAAAACTAAGAGCTAAACTACCAGGATTTAGATGCCACTTGTATTGGTGCCAAAACAGACATTATTTAAGAAATAAACGTTTCGATAAGAAAACCCTGCATTGTTCTCTTACATATTCATCACAGCTTTACAAGAAATCGCTACTGCTAGCTAATTCCACTTGGTCAAATATCTTTTGAAGTCCACTGTGAGGATAACAATACTAAGAATAAATGCGCTAGGTAGCTTTTCTACGATAACGCACGGAGACAGACTCACTGGGAACTACAATCTCCGCTTTGTTCGTGATGTGGCTTCATGGATTCGCTCTCAGTTAACACACTGGTGTTCTCCACTCTCAAATTCTGTGAATCGTTAATATTGCCGTTCATGCTAAGCCAGAATGAATGAAGAGCTAAGAACAACAAAGCACAACAATACAGATCCAACGTGAAGTTAGCTGCATTCACTGTTATAAATTCAAATGTGAGGACTCGCATGCAGTTGATCTACAATCATCATCTACTTCTGCTTAGTAACTACAAAGAAATGGCAGTTCAACCACATGAACATCTTGGGTATTTCCGTTTATATAACTGGTACATCACAACCACACAAAGAGTTAGTAGCAGGGCCTAAATGATGTAACAGGTTAGTTAAAGCGCTGTAATACGCACACATTCACACACCACCCACCACATTGCATTACACATGATTCAAAATGTTATTGAGGAAGAGAAACGTCAAAAATGCTACTATGGCTGAAAGCAGCACGCTAACCGTCTGAGCCGACTGGAAGAACGACTGTATACGCTGTGATCGGTTCATCCTCGTCTTCACGTAGTAAAGGAATTCCTCTATTTTACCGGACAGATGTGAAATTCTGGCGTCATCGGCCACACCGCTTGCACTAATCTGCATCAGTCGTGCTTGGTTAGCCTAAACACCTATCCTACTTGAAAGCAGAAAAAAATGCCAAGCGCACATAACGCAAAAGAGCATATCTAAAAATGGCTTTGAACAAAAGCACACATTTCCTTCCTCAAGCAGTTGTCGAGATCCATGGTCGTTCACAGCCTTGATACGACGCTCAGCGTGCTTCAGCCATTGTTCAATCAGCTGTAAAAAGCAGAAAGCTACCATCATATGTATATAATATATAATATAAATATAATATAAACGTATGTAATGTATTGTATAATATATAATATAATATAATAATATATGTATAATATATAATATAAATATGTGTGTAATATATAATATAAATATAATATAAATGTATGTATATATTTACCTGCAGCTCGTCGACAGTTTCAGAAATTTTGGCCCTCTCATTTTTCCACAGTGATTCGATTCGCTCCCATTCGGACGCGATCCTGAACAAATCAATGTTCATCTGGGATTCCTATTTACTTAATGCCCGGTGTAAAAATAAAGCTTTGCTTTTGGTTGGCCCACTATGCTCATAACGTAACGACAAAGGTCGTACAGTTACATGCTGTGATCGGAACTTTTATTAAGATGTTCGTTCTGTTAATCGAACAGAAAAAAGTAGAAGGATCTTCGATTTCCAGGACCGACTTTCTGTTAACCTCGGCATTGATTGATAATTCGATGTTTTTCCTCAATAAGCAGACACGAAGTTGTCATTATAGAATTTATTAGGGTACAATAGCGGACGTTTCGGCGGTTTCGCCTTCTCCAGAGCCGTTTATTTGTTGTAAGTATTTAAGTTAGTTGATGGATAACAGCCGCACAGAGTCATACATGGGCGATAATTGTTATGTTACATGTTGTGTTATAGCTGTTATCCCCCATGTATTACTCTGAGCGGCTGTTATCCAACAACTAACTTAAATACTTACAACAAATAAACGGCTCTGAAGAAGGGGAAACCGCCGAAACGTCAGCTATTGTATCCTAATAAATTCTATAATGACAACTTCGTGTCTGCTTATTGAAGAAAAACATCGAATTATCAATCAATGCCGAGGTTAACAGAAAATATTCAAACATAGAAACGGACTGAAGCTTGCTAAACAAGGACATCCATCTTCATCTCTGTGAAAACCGGTAATCTTTTAGGAATAAATTTCAAGTAGTGGCAATTCCTGAAGATTTACTAGTATTTGTTTTGCACACTAGAATAGGATGGAGAAAGAATACCACACTATCGGCGACAACGATAAATCACACAGAAGGTCTTCGCTGCTTATTTTCTTTCTTGAAAGAATTGGAAAATACATCTTGGTACAGGCTTTCCATCAGCTCCCTAGCATCTTCACTGCAAAACAAGTTCAATAAGGCGACTCCGCATCGCCACGCATCTTCGCAGTCGCGTAACTGTGGATTACGAAGTCGCTGCTCAACTGCAACGAGAGGGCGTACGAGTTGATGGAAAATTCCTGTCAATCCTTCGTTTTACGGACAACATTTTCATGTTTTGGGAAAATATCAAAGAAGCAGAGACAGTGCTCAATGAGCTCAGCTAAAGTGGAAAAATCTGGTCAAGGCCTAAATCGGAAGAAAGCGTAGTTGGTAGGATACTCGCAGTGCAAATGTGAACAAATCTCCTTGGATGGTTCTCTGACTACACAGACCACCTTGTATGTCTATATTGAGCGTTCAAAGAGCAACATAAAAAAAATTAAACATAGAAACTAGACATCATAGGACCCATTCGGCCTTCTCGAAGAAACTACCGTCCAGCTCCTCGCCAACCTTTTCGATTCAGCAGTCCTTCAATCGCTCTCTTATGTTGCAGAAATTTTGGAAAATCCTTCAACCGTCGTCATAAAATCGTCATAAATTTTTGGCATCACCCACAAAGCCCTTGCACCTTGTCCTCTAAAACTTAGCGAGCATACACAACGTTTAGCCGGAATGTATAGCTCATATCCTCGAAACCTTTCCCATCTATGATATCCCGGAAAATACACATCGATAGGTTAACACCTCACTGACCGAACACACTCGTCGCACAAAGTGACAGTAATGATACGGATGGTATAGTGAATATGTTGAGTCTCAGATGTTTGTTATGCAGGTGACCTTTTATTAGGACGGAAAAGAACTGCGCCGCCACCAAACTAAATCTACATGGAGAGGACTTCAGCTTATCCGGCTTTAATCCTTGAAATAATCACATTTCTATCCTAAAGGTGGTCACTTCCTATAACCATAGTAACTGGTAACAGACTTGATTTCAGAATTGAAACTGTTCTTAAAGGTACCCTGCCATGAAAGAAGAACAGGCAGTGAATAAAAGATAACTGTCTATGTCCACAAAGTAGTTTCATTGGAATTCTGACTCAAAACGCGTTTTCTTCATCGGACCGATAAAATACGAAGCCCCATTATATTACGCAGAGAGCTAAAAGCGGAAACTCCAAAGATTTCAATGACTAATGTGATTCCACGGTTTTTTCCAGGAGCTTTTTGGTTGACACTTAACAACATTTCTGACGAAAAAAAAATACCTTCTCCCATTTTTGTCTGCAGGTTTATTCCAGTGCTTAAAATTCTTTAAAAAGAAATAAGTGTGACAATGTGAATAATCAAGACGTCTGAGCACTTACCGTAGCATAACCTTTTCAATGAGCATACATGAGGAAAGAATCTCTTGTGGTCGTTCGGGATTGTCCGCTATCTGACCGAGGGCGCGGATTTGAGTGATCACCGATGATCCGACATCCATTGCTTGCGCCGTGGTGTCGACTATTTCTGAAATTGTGGCAAGTAAGTGAATATCCGAGCCATGCCCTCCGTTCTATAGGCAGCTTTTCCAAATTTGCTGTCAAATATACCGTTTATCATTTGTTCCACTCTTCTTGAGGCAAGTGCGATATCTCCGTCGTGTTGAGCGTGTACAAGCGTCTTCAGAGCCTCCGTCATAGTGGACATGCGCTGAAACAGAAGATTATGAATTGAATGTTCTGCTCAGTGAGTTCTGAAGTACTAATCGCCCTAGCTCGGTTACTTCGGGTTTCCAGGGAAAGCCACTTACCACTTACCCAAGATGAATTACCGACCGGCATTAAATGCGTTAAAAAGTGACGATCCCTTGTATCACCTATTGTCCCGTTGATCGTCGACTGACTCGAGAGGGCGCCAGTTCCTCAGTTTCCTTGAACGTTAAGCTAGAAGGAATCGCGAAATCGAAAAGATGGGTACGCAGTCGGGTGTTCTTTGTTCTCTTCACCATGACACAGTGCTACTGGTCTTCCATTAAGTAGAAACGTTGCATTCTAACAGGTAACGTATGAACAGCTGAACCAGTGTGCTCATGAGAAGTGGCAAAATGTTCTTCAGATCGTCAGATCTTATCTTGTCAAGACCTGGTGCTGTTCGATTTTTCACCTACGAAATAGCATTTCAGATTTTCGAAAGGACAACCGGTGCTACATATATTCATCTTTCTTTATTTCATATGAGGAAAGGAGGACACGGCTATTGAAGCGATCTGAGCAGTAATCGGAAATGATTTCCTCCATTATCTCTCTGGACGCTGTAACTGTTCTGTCTGAGTGTCAGAGTAACCTTAGTTTTGTAATTGGCGATGCTTCGGTGGGCTTGGGGAATGCTTTCCTCACCCTCTGCAGCTTCGGTTATTACTGCTGCTCTTCTCTCCTTAAGTTCATCTTTTATCGCCTGTCTGCACTGTTTTGCAAGTTCGGAAGTGTGTCGGCAGTTGAGCTCGTACCATTCCTCGCTGACATATTAGCTCCAATGTTTTTGGAGACAGGCTGCTTTTGATGAATTTCGAACTTTCAGCTCTCATAGCGCTAACGTGAATATGTTGAATGAGCCGACTGCATTTTTCGTCGATGTTATCGTAAACGGCATTTTCCCATCAGCCGACTAGTGAATTGAATAAATCCCAGCTAATGGTGGTTTTGGGACTTCGTTTTTCAATTTAACTGCTTATTCTCTTTTTTGCGAAAAATGAAATTTTGCAAAATGAAGGCAATGGTCCGAGTCCGTTTAGAATTTCTGGACAACAGCGACATCAGTTAGGCAAAACCTTCGATTTCTATGATAATAAAGATGATTCACACCGAACTGCAACCGAACCGATGCACCAGCTCAACCAGCTCAGTGGATTATGGTTACAAGGAAAAAATGAACGAATGAAGTAATGGAAACGGCATGCTGTGTAGTGAAGAAACATTTAAGTATGTAATTGATAAATGTCCCACATGAACCAGGCTAAGTCAACCGCGTATCGGCAGTTACGACAAAGTCAATGTAAAAAAATCTGTTAAGACAGCGCACACTGTTATTATTTCATGACAACATGAGTCTAAGTGAAGGTGAAGTTATCAGCCTTATACAGAAACAATCTCAACAAAGCCCTCTACTCTTACAATAGTCGACAGTAAATGATAAGCTTTTAGCTTTCCTTATATTTTATAAAGCTGGAGCAAGAGTGCACGGTGATATCCACATGGAGTCAGAAGAAATATGGACTTATTGGAAATTAAGGGACTTTCGTGAGGTTCCGATTTCCCACCTCATACTTACTTACTTGGATACTTGGATGGCACGTCGTCACTACTTGTGCGAGCCTCAGTATAATCTCCATTTTTTTGGAGTTTTGCTGGTCAAGCTATAGTGTTTCCCCGGAGTCCCGAGATCAGCCATGCCAAAGTCTGCCTTAGGTGGTCACCACCGCAGGCAATCGTAGCCCTTGTGGATCAGAGGGAGTAGTTTGGTACCAGGACGGTGATGGATCCTGGTATTGGTTTACTCTTAGCTCGGCTTCCTGATGGAAACGCCAAGCACCTTCTCTGCTTGGGCGACCCTGCCAGGGGAATGAATCTCCCCGCTGTACATCGCAGCCCGAAACTCAGGAACACCTTCCAGCTACGGTGAAACGGTAAACCATTGGAAGGATCAGTCTGTATAGCGAGCAATTATTAAATGGATAAGACATGATACGCCAATTGACTTCAGAAAAAAAACTAAAAACTTCAAGCGTACTGATCGCCTGAAAAACATGTAACTTTTTTCAGACTCGCTGCTTTCTCTTCATGCTCTTCATGGTTCTTTCCCACTAAGAACCAAGTTTGAGGGTTGCATTTACAACCATCGGTTACTTTTCCAAACTACTCTTTTAACTTCAAATAGACCACAAACCTGTTCATGGTGCTGGGCCAGCTGATAAAAAGAATATACTTCCCTCAAAAGGTAACTTCGTAGCATCAGTTTCTTCTTTAAACCCCGCCAAACCTGAAATCCGCTACTTCGGACCTATTCCAATTTTACTATTTTCTATCACCCGTGGTTTTACCACCAAGAAATCTTTAGGCTTCTACGATTTATGGAACTTATTTCTGTGAGTTCCTCTCACTAAGTCGCCTAAATTTTGATTAGAGTTCTTTCTCTCTTACATTTAGTTCTCATTGTCGTAATAAAGGCATCTCCTTTTCAAAACAGCAAATAATAAATAATGAAAGAAAAGAATCATTGATTAAATAAGTAACTCTTGATATATTAAAACATCGTACCTCATTGAGGGACTTCGCCATGTCGCCGTAGATAATCGCCTCCTTCGCTTTCTTTTCCGAGCTGAGGTTGTCAGCTCGGCTTAGCAACGCCGCTACTTGATCTTCTTTGTCCTAAGTAAAAAAATTTACCAGAACGTTAGCACGCTTCTATTCCATTCGTATCACCGCCTCTTGTGAGAGAAGAAAATTAAGCAAGTACTGGCTTTCTGAATTTGAAGTGACCATTGATTTTTTTTAAGCTATTTTGCTGATGGAAAAGCAAAAAACCTATTCATCGGATTATACTCACACTATGTTCAAATGAGACTACATTCTTTCGAAATAGATAGCGCAACTCTTTTCCTTGACAACGCACGTGGCCCATTCTAAGTGAAAACGGTAAACAGTAAAGGATAAAGCTCTTGGCGTTCATCAATCCCTGAAGGATGCGCGAAGCATTCCACTTCATTAAGTGTCATCGGAGGTGACTGAATGGATATTTGGCATTTACAATGACTTGCGGTGGCCTACTGCTGTATCAAATCGGTAATTCCATCTTTCCAGACAAGTCTGGTATCAATTTGTCCACGCCCAAGTGATGGAAGGCTTGCCGAGTCGGAGGAGCAGGATCGGAACTATGTGTGTTTCAGTGCTCCCCTTAATCACTGCGCGAGACGTGCACCGCTCTCAATTGCTTGCGAAAATTCTCCATAGTTTGCAGTGTTGTAGTTCAAAAGTTCTTTTTTAACGTATAACTGGTATTGAGAGAGCTTCTAACCGGCTCAAGCACCTATTGACTGCACTCTTTCCTCCAATCTCTCGTTAAAAAAATCCTTTCATTATCACTAGCAATTGAAAAAGTGAAGAATGTAGCACCACAACATCGGAAGATATCATTCAAACCTTGATCTAGGCAGTGAAAAATCATTCCGTCATCATTGTTTTAGCTTTCAAGCACCAACCACTGAAGGAAGATTTTTATTGAAAAAACTGTCTAGCTTACTCTGAGTCTGGCCAGAAGGTCTTCGTGAATGTTCACCAGGGCTGCAGCCTCCTCGCAGGAGCCACCGATCGCCAGTAGCCCAGGTCTCATCTCGTCGATGCGCAATTCAACATAGCCAACGGACTGCAAGTAGAAACATAGTGAGGGAAAAACACACTACCACTTTCGCCGTCGTTACAAGTTTAAACGAAAATTGATTGACTTTGACGAAATTAGGGAGGGATATTATTTATTTCGTTGAGTGGTCCATTGCTTTCAAACCAATTGTTGACAGCAGCTTATCCTGCTTCCCAAATCCCATGCAGAACATTCATTGCGGGAATTGACAAGTATTTTTTGCTGTTTAGGGTTTTTCAGTGCTTCCTTTGAAAAAGCAATCAGATAAGTTTTACCAAACAACATAAGAACTTCGAAAAAACTCGAAATATCAACGTGATAGTCAACAGAAATACCACGGGTTCATACCTATACATTATAGAAAGCTTCCTTTTTTCTGAGCACAGTACTATTATCTATAATTGGCTTTGCTGTTAGTTAACACTGAATTTTAGGGAGCACAGAAAGTTCGTAATTCTCACAACGCAATTTTTTATTTGAGAAGTACTCTTCCTAAACTTTATCTTCTGCGCTCTATTGTAGACTATCAGGATGAAGCCAAACAACGCCAAGAAAAAGTAGCACTACTTATGGGAAAATGCTGCTGCTTGGTCGTCAACGAAACGCTCGTAGACCAGCCGAGGAAAAAAAAATCTGACCTTCAGCAGCGCCACGACAATGAAGGCGTGCTCTCCGGCACGGACGACTATGGTCGACACCGTCGTCGTGGAGAGGTCTTCCTCTGCCTTGGTATCTATGCCGTTCGGAATACCATTCGGTTCCACCATTCTAATCTGAATCGAGACACAAACTTGTGAGGAACTTTAATCTATTTCGCAAAGAAACACTTCTTTTCATTAGCACTTCACAGAACAAAATGAGCGATTTCGGTAGCCTTCTTTGACTCAACTTCACAAGTAGATTCGATATCTCCATACTGGTATTAATGGTATTAGGGGTCCTAATGAGAAAATAACTAATAACGATAGCAATCGTAAAGTTAATTGGTGCTTCATGGTTTCGTTCAAAGTAGATTGCTGTACACAAGACGCCTCCGTTGTTTTTCAACTGTTTCACGAAATGTCGGTCGTCTCATATTGCACATTAGAGTAGCGAAAAAGAATTCTTTTACTTTGTGAATTCTTGTGGAAGATATTTTTAATGAAGGTGATCTATTTCTATCCATCAAAAGAGTACTTGGTGTTTTCGTTCTAACGGTACAGGAGGGATCGCCGTCTGCATATCCTGCATGATGGATTACACTCGAACGAATGGCGATCCACGGCCGTTTCGCTGGAATCGATAAAGCTTCGGCAGAGACAATGGTCGATAAATCTGTAGCGAAGTGATTATCGAGCTGAGAAATTCAGTAACTGTGCAATTCTTGGTTACCAGTAGGTGCTATAGTGATGGATGGAATACATTCAGGAGAGCCTTGATCAGTAATGATAATAGAGTTTGAGAATAAAGGCAATCGCTAAAGGCAAACCACATAAAGGAACTCAATTCATCTGTCTACAGAAGTCTACAATAGCCAAAGAAAGAAGTGGAGTATAGCAATCAGCCTACCAAAGAAATTGAAAACGCCTGCCGAATGGCTTTTGGGTTCAGTTAAAAGCTTAAGAAGAATTGTGGCTCCTGCTGAGTAGTTTTCCCTAGAAAATCATTATTGTACCCCATTTAGCTTCTAGTCTGGCTACGTCATAAGAAGCAGTTTTACATGTCATTTCGGAGATAAAGATGTTTCCAAAACGACTCAGAATGTTTCATATTTCGAGTTTGGCAAACCAGGCAAACTAGGAATACCAAAGGGACGGCTGAGAGCCGAGAATGACTCACGTCCACGCAGTGGACACTTTTGATAATCGAAGGTCTGGTAGAAAATCTCGTTGAAAAGGCAACGGTGCAAGCGCTCACATCTACAGTTATGTGATAAGCCATAATAAGTTAGTCTGAAATTTGATTAGAGATCAAAACTAAACGGCTGTCTACGCCTACGCAATCGAATAGTGATCACTAATGAAGATTTTATGATATTAACCAACAACCTCGCGAGTGTCACTGAGAAGAATCTAATACGTCAAGCATAGGAGAAGGAACAAAGGAAAGCGCATTTACGTATTTAAGGAAGGGTTAAATAAAATGACAAATTAGCTCGTACCATTCTTTAATGGATAGTGATGTAATCGAGACATCATTAGTATGGGACACACACTTAGTAGCGCATTACATTGCCGTGACGATATAGACACGAGTGCTCATCAAAAAACATTAAAAACTATGAAGAATGTCTAAAAAGAGAACGTAGCTAAGGTCAATTAAATTTTTTATTAGAAGCCAATGTCAGCTCATCAAGTGTGGTTACGAAAGTGGAATGAGAAATAAAATGCTTGTGGTGTTAGCAAGAAAGAATGTTCTTGATGAGCTGCGTAGGACGACGGCGAGTAAATGGCGAAGAGTCGGCGAACACACTGGTGCCGACTTCCTCACCAGAGAGGCAAGCAAGGGATTCGTATGAGGAGAATCGGAGCGAAACAGAAGGTAATGTAATCGCTGTGTTAAGAACTAGATCAAGAATCTCCATATTGTTCTACACCCACGAAAGTAATTTCTAGTGTGGGTGGCTTTTATTCTAAAGGCGATAGGCTAAAGAGTGTTATTTGTAAATCTTCAAATCAACGAGTACGCCTCCATTAAAATTAACTGCATGATCAAAAATTTTTTGGATTACTGAGCTTTGAGTTGCATACTGTATAAGCTGACGGTTTGTAGTGAGAAGAGCTACAGTAGGTGTTAAGAGTTCCATAAAAGACAGAAAGCCAACACAAGTGAGGCGAATGTGACGACGAGACAGCCGGAGAAGCTCAACAGGGCGGCAGTGTAACACACGTCCTCAGGCGGAAACAAGCGCGCACTCACTACATGCTGTGCCAGGAGACGGTTGCAGTACTTCCATTACTGACAACTGCCACACACCGCATTGTGTCCTTGGTTCATGAACTTTACCCTACTATTTGCACTTCTGGACTCCGCAGTATCACTCTGTTCAAACAGAATATTAAAAAGTATTTGCATTCGGGACTAATATTTCCGTTCACCGGAGAACAGTTGTAGATGTCGAATAAAATGTCCCGTGTAGAATTATCAAACTGCTTGTAAGTGGATCACAAGAGCAAATTATTTGTAGCGAAAACCACATCGCTTTAAAGTGAACGAGTGGGAGGAATGCTTTGCATGCTGGCGGCATAGCCGTGAACGTTGTAATGTATTGTCCGTTCGACCGCTCCACAGAGGTCACCTGAGGAAAACGACTAGACCTGCGAAAGCTCTTTCGTCAAAATATCAGAAAACAAAAGATACCAAGGCATCTCATCTAATTTAAAGTTTTAATTTTTTTTACTTTGCGCATTACATAAGATATAATAGACATACTAAGGTCTTTACAAATCGTCTTACTTATTGCCTAGTTTTCGGCATCTATGTTTGCAAATCGAATAACCTTTGCGGACATCGGCAAAAGTTTCCCAGAAGCTGAGACGTCCTGAGAAAACATCTTGCTCTTGTTAAAACAGAAAAAACGGAGCGATGTAAAGTCCTCAAAGTTCTCCTTTAATTCTGCTTTAAATGCTATATGATCTTCTCTTATATCCATTTTACAAAGGAATTTAAGAAGCTTTTGGAGCACTATCTAAAGCATCAGCATAATTTTTCGTCATCTCCTTTCCCTTACTGTTGGTCACTTTCTCCGTTTATTTCGTATGTCTGGCTTCTCAAAACCCTGAATATTTACGAAGTTCACAACTTTACGAAACATATCTAGGATAAAAGTGGCGTCTGTAGCACTGTGGTTAGAGGCCCAATACAATGCACATTAGATCGATTCCACGCTCCAAGCTCAGCAAGTCTTCCATCCCTTCGAGGTCGTCATATTGGTACCAGACCTATCTGCGAGGTTAGCAGCACTGGCTCAATACATCGGTAGGCCACCACGAGTCATTGTAATGGCCAGATATGCATTCAATCACCTTTAATGATGCTCGATCGAGGTGAATGCATGACACATCCCTCAGGAATGATGAACGCAGAGAGCTTTATCCTTTTTTTATCTCATATAATGCGAACACTTAGCGCAGTTATCCTAAGAATCAAAAAGGAATTGAGTAGACTAGCGTTGAAAATTCATAAAAAACGAAAAAGCATCAAACAGCATTCGAACTCACTCGCAAAGATCGAATGACCACCATGGATGATGAATGGGAAAGGAACGAATCGAATGTAAGAAGTATCCGTATAATGTGTGGCATCAGATTGTTTAGAGTGTACGGTGAAACAAAAGATGTCTGATGTAATAATTGATAAGGATCCGTAGTGGTTCGTTCGTGCAGACATCTCAGATTTATCAAGCCGTCTACTCCTCCGAGGTGGGCGAGTTGACACTAGAGTTGTTAAGAAAGATAAAAACATCGAAGCGTCATATTGACGAGTCTTAGCAAGTCGCTGTACACGACAGATATGCATTTAGTCACTCCTATAATTGGTTATAGGCAGAGTGGTGAGTGATCAACACCGCGCAATTATGATTTACGCTTTATAATTTTATAAAAAATGGCGCGAAAACGCAATTCCAATGAACTTTTGAATTTTGGGACAAAAAAGGACAGTGTTGTACGGTATGGAGGCCCTCGGATGTTTTCTACTACCGCCTTAAATCGAAAAAGAAAAAGTAGGAGAACTTCACAGCAACAGAAGTTGAGATCATGTCATGCTTTCCCACCAATGTTGTGAAATAATTCACGGTTTTTGTACAGCAAATACGAGATGTTCATCTTTTAACTCGAACTTTTAATTTGATCTTCATATTTAATTTTTAATTTTAACTTTTCAATTCCAGGTTCTGAAGAAGGAGAAATTCGCTGAAACGTCAGATTTCTTAGAGATAAAAAGTATAGTTGTTTGCTTATTGAGAAAACAGTGAATTACTTGACCAATGAAGAGGTTATTGAAGTTGGTCTTTGTGATTAATCCTACGGAAACCTTCCATTAGTGTAACGCTGAGGGTCTTTTTGCTAAGCAATAAAGACTCTACTTCATGAACGTGATTAGCGAATCTCAAGCGCAGCTCATTCAGGCTTTCAGCAATAAAGCCTAATATTTATGACCACAATAATAATGAGTTATTTGCAAGAATTCGGGCCAAATAGGTCTGCGATGGGGATAGAACACTGTATTACCCTATTCGCTTGCTAACACATTCACCGCCCCACCGTGCGGGCCTCTTTTTTCTCCTTTTTCTCAGAAAACGATGTCTTATAAAATAAAATTTTACCTTTTTACGTGGCGCGCGTGGCGCAACGGTCGGAGGCGCCCTCCAATACACACATAGAATCGATCCCCGCGTCCTTTCCTCATCGAGCCTTCCATCCTTTCGGGATCGCCAAATTGGTACCACACTTGTCTGGGAGGACAGCAGCACTGGCTCGATACACCGGTATGTCACCGCGTGTTTGTAAAGGCCAGATACGCATTCATTCACCTCTAATGATGCTTAATGTAGGTGAATGCATAGCGCATCCCTCAGAGATTGATCAACGCCGACAGCTTTATCCTTTTTTGTCCTTTTGCATCCTAATCTTTATTTTCGAGTCTCACTTAGTCTTCGTAAGCAGAACGTCCATGAATAACGATGGAAGTTCGCCCCTAGCCGCTCTTCCGCGATGGTCTCAATCATGGTTCACTTCGACTGGACGTTGAATCGTTGTGGCATCAATATGCCACGCAATTTCTGATGATCTGTTATACATTTTTTGAAGAGATCTAACTGTCTTCAGTATGGACCATTTTCTTACTGGAAGGTATTAATCGTAACACTTCTCATTCTTTTCCGTGTTCCAAAAGCAAATTTTACGGATCACTTTTCCGCCGCTTTGCTTTGCGACCTCAACTTGTTCTGCTCTTAAAATTTATTTAAGTGAAGCGTTCAGCACACAATCTAATTAACATTCACACTGATCCAGCGTTCTTATTACTATTGTTGTTGTTGTTGTTGTTGTTGTTGTTGTTGTTTTTCGGTGGGCGACGCTTCGACTGGTTCGCCTTCATCAGAGCCTTGACGTATTACTTCTAGCAATGGCTCCATAATTCGGTGAAATCAGTAGTATTAAGGAAGATCCAGCATATGACTTAAGTCAATTTTTCAAAAACCATTCTTTATCCAAAACGCTTTAAGAGTTTTCAAGACTTTCGGGGTGTTTTTGATAAATTTCAAAAGTCTGGAGATGAATCGGAAAGGCGAATGCCTCAATATCACACTTAATGTTGCACCTTTTCTCAAAATGCTTTTTCGATACACATCACCGTAAAGGTAGGTCTCACTGATTTTGTGACCTAGGCACGAGCTGTTCAACAGCATGCTGGGTGGTTTTTAAAAAATTGGGGTTTGTTCATGTGCTGGATCTTCATTAATACTAGAGATTTCACGGAACTGTGGGACTATTTTTGCACTTGGTACGTCTAGGGCTCTGAGGAAAGCGAAGTCGCCGATAACAACAACAGCAATAGGAACACCAATATCAACCTCGCGTCAGCTAAAGAAGAGTACTTCGTCAGAACCTATATATAGATATGTCGACTATTCATACCGAAATTTATAGAAAATTGGTCTTTTAAATTGTTTATAGACAACTGTAAAAAAAATATCAGTTTGTAAAAGCCCTAGGATCTCTTTCACTTAGTTGTGCAGTTTTCAATCTCTCATTCGTAAATGAAGCAATTACCCAACTTCGCCTAAAAAAGGGTGGTAACAGCAACGTCAACAAGGCAAAATGAACGATCAACTATGGTGTAATCTATTTCATGCTGCTTGCCAATGAGAGACTCCCACATCCAAGATCCAGAGGAAAACTCATGAGTTAGTAACAACGATCGACTCGGGCATTCTTCCTCTTTTTTATTCTATTTCCTGTTATTTTGTTGAAACTGGGAAAAAAGGATGGGAACGTCGTTTCTATGTTTTCCTCATGCTTATGCATATTTCTTGATTAACGATACGATTACAACAGGTGTTTCATTGTCGAATATGATTATAAAATGGTGTCCGTGCACTTCCCAGCCACGATCACAAACTCTTACGTGAATTTACAGTCGCAAGTAAACATTCTCTAGAAGTACAAACTGATAAATACTTCTGAATGAATATGATAAACGCATGACTCAGTCCAGTTCACATACATGAACTTTATTCCAATACATATATGCATTTGCAGGTAACTATCATCGTATTACTACGTATGGACATCCCACAAAGCCTTCAACTAAAGGAAGATGTTCACTATCGATGAGAAGAAATGTTGTATCCAACGTTCGACACATCCCTCTGAAGTTTATGTACTGAAAACATCTATGTGCTTAGGTGATATGTTCTGGTCATGCTACAACCTGCTACGGCTGCACGAGAAGGGCTGAGCTTAGAGTCGTTAATTGTACTACTACGTCGAGAGGTGGAGATCACGACTTTTATACCGACTGGTTCCAAGCAGAAAAACACTTAGAAGATTTGGAATAGAGTGCTTATCAATTTCTGTATTTTTTTTATGACAGCATTGCAGAACAAATCGGAACTTTTCTCAAAAGTTCATTCCCATTTTTCTTTTCTTACTTTAGCTTGTAAAAGGGATAGAACGGTTAGCTCATTAAGAATGCGGCATGCATTCAACTTCATCAAGCATCATAGAGAAGGTTACATGCATATCCAGCCTGTATAACAAGGTGAAGTTGGCAACCGATTTTCCAAGTCAGTGATGCTATTCTCCCAGACAGGTATGTTACTAACCTGACGAATGTGAAAGGTAGAGGGCTTAGTGAGGAACCAGGAACCATTTGTGTATTGCAGGGTAGCATTAATCAACTGCTCTACGTCCACCTCATATATATAAATATATGCACATACATATTTACATAATTTTTATGTGCCAGTGCGTTCGATATCCCAACGATTCCAGTCATTAACGGCTCCTGCCCATCGGTTTTCGTTCATCCTTCATACGCTTTATGTATACCGCTCACCATATCTTCGACAGTTTGCGTCTGTAACTGCTTCTTTAATTTTTGATCGTTGGCGAAAGTCAGAGCGTCGAATCCCTTCCCTACCTTCGTGACACGTGATACAATATTTTGTCATTATATCCAACATCGTCATTTCAACTGCACATTCAATAACGCTGAGTGGTCTTTCATCTTGCCTACGCAGCGACACGGCGCCTGACGTTTGCGATAAGGCAGTAGGAATCGTGGAGTCGGAAAGGTGGGTTCGCAGTCGAATGTTCTTTGTTCTCTCCATTACATCCTCAATGTTCTCGAAAGCTCCCCAAGCCATTTCCTTCATCCTGCTTAACCGTGGAGCTATGTTATTAGTTATGTTCATCTACCAACCAAAGATAGATATAACTGGAGCACCATAAGTAACCAATCGGCTTTCCAGGAACATCTTTTTATGAGATTTAGTCGAGGACTGGTCTTTTAAAGGCTTTACCAAAGTCGGAGAGCATTCGTTGCGCTTGGCTAGTGTTTGGTGTTATAAGAACGACGTCATCACTTGATGTCCTATTCCAACGTTCGCATGACGTTCTCGAGGGTCACGGTAAATAATTTTGGCAAGATGGTATCGCCTTGCGTAAACCCTCTTTTGACGTCGATATTAACATCGTTGTAGAATGGTCATATCTTGGTTGTGAAATATCGCCTATCTGGATTGTTTTGCAAGTTCGGTCTTGAGTTATCGGATGCCTGTAGCCCGTGCGATTCCATTTTAACGTATCGGCGTGAGTGCTTCTGGAGACAGACGTCTTCTGAAGATTCTCGAATTACCAGTTTTCACAGCGCTATAGTAAACATGTTGAAGGAGTCGATCGCATTCCTCGTTTTTCTTATCAAAAACGCCATCT
This sequence comes from Angiostrongylus costaricensis, assembly GCA_900624975.1. Lineage (NCBI taxonomy): Eukaryota > Metazoa > Nematoda > Chromadorea > Rhabditida > Metastrongylidae > Angiostrongylus > Angiostrongylus costaricensis. The sequence continues at coordinate 79,528 of UYYA01004646.1, forward strand.
TCGCAACAGGCAACGAGTGCACTGAGCAAATCCAAGTTTATGGAGCTTTTTGGAAAGTCATTTTTTGAATTTATCCGGTTTTTCTCCTTTCGGCGAAAAGTGAGGTCTCTCATGAAGAAGGCGATGGTTTGATAACTGGGATAGCAGCGACATCAGTTAGGAAAATTTTCGACTTTCTGCAAGGCGTCAGCGTCCATCACTCACCTTTCCGTCATTAACAACATCCTAATTAAATCATCCTCGGTGTAATATAAGAAGCACTGGACGAGTTCACGCTAACAAGGGAGAACGGTGGGTTTCAAAGAAAAAATCAGTGCCAGGGACCATCTTCACGAAAACGACACTCAATTACAACATTCTTCCTAGCAGTGCCATTAAAAATCACCAGCCAACGGGGTTGATTTGTTGAGCCTAAATCGGCAATAAACCCAGTTATGCTTAAGCCGTAATCGAAATAACAATTCTTCGTATTTTTGTTGAGCAAACGCGAGGTGTTATTATTCTTTATTCACAAATGAGCTGACGTTTCGGCGGATTT
>UYYA01004647.1:0-80019 GCA_900624975.1 Angiostrongylus costaricensis
CGCCGAAACGTCAGCAATTGTGTTCTAATAAATTCTATATTAACAACCTCGTGTCTGCTTATTGATAAAAAACATTGAATAATCAATTAATGCCGAGGTTAACAGAAAGTCGGTCTTGGGAAAATATTCTTTGTACCTTGCGTTGTCATATATCATTAGGAAGCTGGTTTTATGCTCTTTTTAACACGTTTTTACATTTTTTCAAAACTTCAATTTTTTTTACTGATTTTAAGCTTTGTAATTTTAGATGTCAAGAACGAATTTTCGTCAAATTTTCTTTTATGTGTACAAACTCGGTCGTGCTGCATCAGAGACGGTTCGCAACATTAACGAAGGGTTAAGGTAGTGTTAGTGAGTCAGTAGTACGAGCATGGTTCGGGAAATTCCGATCTGGTGATTTCGACCTCGAAGATAAGGATGGCCGCGGACGTCTCAATGAACTTGACGACGACGAAAGGAAGGCACTAGTGTAAGCAAACACGCGAACAGCTGTTCGAGAGCTTGAAGAACAGCTTGGCTTAAACACAGGAACCACTCACTTGAATCGCGTAGGAAAGGCAAATAACTCGACGATTGGGTGCCTCACGAATTAAACAATAAAAAAAATCGCCATTTTGAAGTGTCTTTTGCTCCTATTCCGCGGAACAAAACGACCCTTTTTGATCGAATTGCGACGTGCGACGAAAAGTGGATTCTCTACGGCAACCGACGACGCTCAACTCAATGGTTTGATTGCGATCATGCTCCGCAGAACTTCCCAAAGCCGAAGTTGTACCAAAAAAGTTATCGTGAGAGTTTGGTGCTCTGTAGCCGGGCTGATTCATCACAGCTTTTTGAATTAGGGCGAAACGACTACCTCAGAGAACTATTGCCAACAACCGTAAACTCCAATAACAACGACCGGCACTAGTCAACAGAAAAGGACCAATACTTCTCCACGACAGTGCCCAGCTTCACTTTGCGGATTTGCAGAACCAGCGTTGCAGTAGTTGAACGAGTTGGGCTGCGAAACTTTGTTTCATCCGCAAATTTATCAGACCTCGACTCTCACTTCTTCAAGCGCCTTGACAACTTTCTGCGTGAGAGGTGCTTCACCAACCACAATGACGCAAAAAATGCCTTAAACGAATTCGTCGCTTCTAGAACTGCAGGATTTTATACATCTAAAAACAAACTTGTTTCTTGTTGGAAAAAATGTGTAGGTTTAGATGGTTTTTATTTTGGTTAATATTTTAAACAGTATATTTAAAAACGCTCATGTATTTCTGAACAACCCTGTACATTTCTTTATGTCTGTGTCATGTGTTCGATATTTTAGTTCAAAACTATTGCGCACTCCAATAGAATCATAGCTTATAAATCGGTTACCGTTCAAATTTCATTCTTCTAACGTTCAAATATAGAGGAGTACTACTAAAAGACTTGTTTTTAGGAAACTGGATTCCCAATTTCTCAAGTTTTGCCGCATGGTTCATATCTGATGAATCCAGGTTCATCTGATGCAGAAAAATTGCGAAAGAGTAGGGAAGCTATGCTTGATGAATGCAAGCGTTGTGAACGTCTAGGAATTCTCTACTACAATTTCCACCCAGGTGAGAAAAAAAGAGGGCAAGTTGGCGATGCTGATCAATCTCATGGAGCTATGAAATTCCATACTCCCTCATTCGGGGTCAGTACTAGTGGGTTTTTCCATACGATGGTTTGCTGGACCAATTCGCTAACGATTTAGTTATTCTTCTCTCTCTCTCAACAACATCTCTCACATCCTAAACTTTATTAGTTGGAATGAAAACCGCAAGAATTTCCAGATTTTTGCCTTTATGAAATGAATTCACCTATTTTAAAAGGATGAAATTTTGATCTTCTGAAGTCTAGGACGTGGTGCATAGGCTAATGTATAACTGGTGTTTAGGGCTGCTGTGGTAACGTCAGAGATATTAGAAATTAAAATTTCATTTTTGGTTTTTTTGGAGATTTTGAATATTGGCAGATTAGAAATCGAAAGGATGTTTTGTAAACACCACTTATGAAGCGATAGACCACAGTCGATTCTATAAGCTTCTTGAAACTAAAACTCGAGATCTGACTTGCTATAATGTCATTCGGCTTTTATCTCTATATTCATATTTATATTCGACACAAAATAGTATTCGAATCAATTGGCAGAACGACCAAAATAATCGCTGCAAAAGGTTTCTCCTCGAAGTGAAATCGGTTGCTCGTGGTGAAGGTCTACAAACGCGCATACAGTATCGAGACTTGAGTGGAAAGGAATTACGCAGCTAGCAATACAGCCTCAGAGCATGGCACACTGAACACTTGTGTCTACTACGTCAGGCGGTGAGATACCCGGTTCATTGCGGAAAATGTTATTGAAACCGGATCGAGCCGAGCGAACACACCCACAACATTCCTCATAGAGTTGCTTTTCGCCTGCAATGATAGAATCGCATTCATAGACACCGATCTTGACGCTCTATTTGAAGTCGCGCGCCTCGTAAAAATATAGGTGATCACCGTATAGTAGAGAAGAACAGTAAGGGTAACGTCGTTCGAATAAATGACAGGGCCATTTATGGAGTAAATAACGTGCCATGAAATTTTTGGAGTATGCATTTCATCCACTTCTTCTGTTATTTATCTAGTTGCTTCATATAAGGGTCTTTCACATAGTTCGGCCGTTCTCCATTTTGAAGCCGTGAGTGGTAAAAATATTATCATCATTGCGACTGCGACATAACCACATGCGACTATAATCAGCTGTTCTAAACTTCCTCATTGGAAGTCACGAAAAAGCGGCTCTGAAGAAGGCGATACTGCCGAAACGTCAGCTAGCGTTGTATTGTATTGTGTTTTCTTTATGGAAGTAAATGTATGCTGTTTAAAAACCTCGCGATTGCTGAGCAAGAAAACGACACATTCATATTCCAATGCCGAGGTTAAGAGAAAGTCGATCTTGGGAACTATTATCATCATTATCAATTGCCATTCACTGACCTCACAGTCTTCCTCACTGAGAGTAACCCTAAGCTCTTTAGTAGCGAGGCTACTTGGCTCGTATACAGATGGCGGATAGTGGGGCAGAAATCCTCATGCATACAAGTGTGGTTGTGTTCATATAAATGCAGATTTTATTTTTGCAGAATAGAAAAAAGTTCAAAGGAAGCGAGCATCCTTCGTGTTTTAAAGTAAATAGTATCTATTACTGGAAGCAAACAACTATATGTACGATAGTGGTGTTGTAAATAAGCGTTTGAAAGATGTACAGATTCTTACACTACCCATTTATGAGTCCAAGTACTCATTGTTACATTCCTGAACGACTCCACTAATCGGGAAGTTATCCGTCAGCTGTCGAATAAGTCGTGCGATCAGCGATCAAGATGTTGAGAACTTGGTACTTGCCTACAAATGACTTTCCTTTTGCTCTGAAGATTTATCTAGTCTTTCTGTTATATTGTTTTCATTCTTAATTTTCTTCGAGTTCAGTTCTTCAAGAAGTGGAGAAAGGAAATTTTTAAAAAAATGATGGGTAATGTGCGGCAACTGCGAACAATAACAGGTTATTCCGATAATTTTGTTGTTTCAATTAGCTTCTATTTCAACGAATACAGTTCTCTATGGGCTGATATGCTTCTTCAGAATTCAAATGTGAAGTTACTGTTAAGAAATTATGTATTGAACTCAATGCTTATTGTCGCGGATGCTTTAACCCCCATAGAACAGTACAGCTATTGATCTGCTCAATGAAACACTGTTTGTTATCAGTACATATATTCTTCTAAAAGTGGTTTCTACGTCGGAAAAAGTGTTTCCTAATCTGAGCTTCATCTAAGAGATTCTCTTTTTTGCTGACGAAAAAAAACGGCTTCTTCATTGCATGTGTATAATTCGTAGTCGACTTGGAAGGTAGTCCCCAATTAGCCATTGTTCTGTTTGAGGTTCAACCACCGCCTCGTGTACTGTAGCGGAATGTCTTAAAACAGTGGCTACCACTATTGATTACATTATTGACAATACTGACTTCATTATAATGGGTATGTAATGTTCTATTAATTTTTTTTCATTTTTCAATAATCCTCTTTTGTTTATTTCTGGGTGCTGGCACATCTCTTCGCACTTACTTTTGGGACTTAGATTAGAACTCACCATACTTCTGAATATTATTTGCACTTATAGTGATTGAGACCATGGCCGGTCAAGGCAATACTGTTGGGTCTACTTTTGAAGAAATTCGTGACATAATATCCATGGTAAGCCGAGGAAACATGCCTAAATTAGCGGAATTGCTCGGAGAATTCTTGTTTTTACTTATTCTCGTTTTTCCAGGTGAAAAAGAAAGAGCGTGTAGGTGTTTGTATTGATACTTGCCATATATTTGCTGCAGGTTTGACCTTTTTTTATAAAGGTATAGAAGGAGAATCGGTGGCACAGTTCGGGTCGCCTTCTTGTGCATCTTGGTTACTGTAGAAACACAGTTTCTTCTGTCTAGCGAAGGGAGTCATGCAGGGATTTTTGAAATGTAACAGTAACCACACGACGGTAGCCTTAACTTTGTGACTGGTTTTCATCTGTTATTTAGAATAATAATGTAGAGATTATTTTCATTTAGGATATGACATTCGTTCAAAAAATGGCTACGAAGAGACGATGAAAAGATTTAATGACGTTGTTGGACTGCAATACCTCAAGGCGATACATCTTAACGACTCCAAGGGTTCGTATTTTAACCCTCGTGGGTGGTATCTTCAGCTCAGATTCGTTTAGTGAAAATTGCATAATTTCACCTCTTTAACACAGGCGTGGAGAAGTGAAATTAGGAAAGTAAGAAATTATGCATACGTAGAGCAGAAAATTGTTGTTCCTAAGAATTCTACACAGCGGCTTGCGTTTTTGATTTTCGAAAGAAAGCTAGTGTTGGAATTGGCTGAACTTCATTCGTTTCGGACAATAGTGTCATCTATCTATACGGATTTCTGTGGATTCGTCTCTGTGGATTTGTTATTTGTAATGGTTCCTGTTGACTTGACTTTCAGTTCAATCATAGTTTCCTTTTAGAAGATAGATGACATGTTTGTTGAGAACGTTGATTTTAAACAATTTTGATGGCTCAGTGATCCAAAATTTTCGTGGAAATCAGCTATTTGTGGCTTGTTGCAGGCAGCGTTGGTTGCCGTGCGGACCGTCACGAGAATATTGGTAGGGGTAAGATTGGATTAAGCGGATTCAAGCACATTATGAACGACGAACGACTTGATGGCATGCCACTGATTCTGGAAACTCCCGCAGGAAACTATACTAACGAGATGATCACTCTTTATTCACTTTAGCATCTTATACATCCATTGTCAGGTCTCAATTGTTCACTTTTCCTGTTAATACGTAGCTTTTTTACACACACATTGTCATATTTCCACGTGTATATTCTGTCGTAACTCCTCTGATCAACCTTTGCATAGTGGATCCTTGTATTTCTCGTTTATTGAGGAAGTGAATGCTTTACTTTCAACATACTCATGGCGAAAATCTCGTACAGTTCTCTAGTACTACGCTATCTCCTAATTATTTAAAAAAATCCTCCTCACCTACTACTACAAGTGAGATGGTTGTAAATAGTCACGACGGTACTTCTAACTATTTGTGGCACCTTGTTAAACTAGCCGTTTCAATAGCTGTTCAATGAAGTAGTCAGAACTCGTCTAAGCCTATTCGAAGCAAACGTTTTGAAAACAAATCTGCTAGCGTATTCCAAATGACGAACACGACGTGGAATGACAACATTGAATTACTTCGAAACCTCTCGAGAATGATTTTCAAAGGGTTAACTTCGATTATCGTCTTTAGATGATCATGGTCAACTGCTTATGGACGTACACGGCATTCATCGCTATCGAGTCTCGTGTCCTTGGTACGGAACTTTTCAAGCCAGTTGAGTACGGATCTTAGGAATCGTGGCCTAACCCTATGCTTGCGTGACATTTCGAGCTGCTTCCAAGGTTGAACTATTGAGCCAAGACGATCACCCAAAAGTTTACGGCCTCATCGTGGCTGGGAGGTGTTGCTGGGTGTCGAATTGCGATGTATAGCAGGTGGTTCGTAATAGCGTCTCGCAAGCTGCGAACATCAGGAAACCTAGGTAAGAGTAAACAAACACCAAGAGCTATCACCGTACTGGTGTCAAAGTAGTGGCATGATGGCAAATTTCCTGTTGATTCGCAGCGGCAGCGACTTCCTGGGGTGGTGGCGACCTGAAAAAGGTTTTGGCTAGACTGACCTCGAGACTCTAGGGGACCACAATTTTCCAGCTAGCAAGACACCAGCCTCAGTAGACCGCAATCTGGGTATTCACGTCTACGAAGTCGGGCGTTGAGACAACCGATAAGAGGCGATCAAATCCTGGGTTGAGCAAGACGTCATTGGAAACGGACGAAACGAGAACACTTACGCCATGGAGAATACTTATTGCTCTGCACATATAACAGAAGAACAGTCTCTTCAGACGTCGATTTTTGCTTTTTTTTTTGAGGTCGCTAGTTGCATTAAACTACGGATCCTACAGGAGACGAGGAACAGGAATACCGGCAATTAGGTGGCAGAGCCCTTATTATCTTTTTACCTCCGTTCAGCAAACACGAGGTGCTATTTTATTTCTTTATTTACGCACAAGCTGAAGGTTCGGCGGATTTCGCCTTCGTCAGAGCCGCTTTCTATGAGTCTTCCACTGAGTATGTCGCGTGAAGACCGACCGCACAAAATTCACATGGAAGCGTAATGCGTACCTTCCATATGAATACATTTTTGGAAAAGACGGAAAACCGGCAGTGGACATGGAACTAACTCTCAACTCGTGTAGAGATCGACCATATATTCGCGAACAGAAAATAGTACCCTCTCTGACACCTAAATGGTGCCTGGATTCTGTACTGGATATGATCACTGCATTCTCCATGAGAAGATTCGGTTCAGCCTTGAGCTAGAGAAGAACTATCATTGTCCAATAAAAACGAAACAAGTGTAGTGCGTTCGTTTATTCTCAATAAAATTCTCTACTCATATGACTAGTAGGTAAAGGAAGACCGACTGAAGACTATAAGCTGCATGTTGAAGGACTTCAATCTTGTGCCGAAATCGTCCCAATTCCTCAAACAAGAAGTTCAGACCTTATCTCCATTACCACTAAGTAGTTCCTCGAAAAGAAAAAGCATTGAAGCTTGGTCTTATTGTGATGCACCTAACACGACTAATAGTAAATAGCAGTTGTACAGAATCTTTGCAGGAGAATTCACATTGGTATGAAAGGAAAAAGTTATTGGAAGCAGCTCATAAACGATCTAGTCTGAAGATGTGCCGGCTGGATTTCTGTGCCAATAATGTTTCGTTAACCGTCCTAAGGAAAGAGGATGGGACTTTCACTACATCTTGCCACTATGCGGAATTGGCAACAAAAAGTTCTATATCAATCTTTTCCGTTCCATAACCAACTTTTCTGATCTCTACCCTTCAAACTTCGAGTTACGATAGGAAGCACTAAGATATCAACGTATGAGGAATCGATAACATCACCGCAGAATTCCTCAGAGATAGAAACCACAAAATACACGCACTTCTGCCAGTCCGCATGTTGTCCTCCTATCAGAAAGAGAAAATCTCGGACTACCGGCAGATGTAGAACACGGTCATCCTATCCAAGAAAGATGACCGAAGGGATCTTTGCAACTGCCGTCCGAAATGCTTATTGAGCATACTTTACAAGCTGTTCACCAAGAAAGGCTCTGAACAGAGATTGTGTTGCACAGACCACATCTAAACAGTATCAAGCATCGTAGAAATCTGTTGGAAGTACCATTTGCTTTTCGTCCTAGGCTTTATCGACTACGAGAAAGTGTTTGATAGCGTCAAGGCGAGAACAATCCTAATAGCTCTCGACAACGGAGTGGAGCCGTTCTGTGTATGAACACTCTTATCGGAATGACTGCACAAATGTAGAGCTTCTTTATCGACTCCTTACTGTAGTCACAAGAAGAGGTGTTCGAAAAGATGGTACGGTATCGCCAAAGCTGTTTATTCACCCATTGCAGCTAAGGATCATTCTGTTGAAAAGAGAACGGCATACGTATTAATAGGAAATTTCCATCAAATCATCGTTTCGCTGATGACATCTTCATCTTTTCGAGGAGCACAAGTGAAGCAGATACGGTGCTAAATGAATTTAACGAACCCTGAAAGAAGATCGAATAGCGCATGAATACTACGAAGACCCAGTTCATAAGGACAAGTTCTCAGGCAAGAAACTGGCTTTAAGACGGTGTATAAAAATGATGCAAACAGAAATATATATTGTGATCAAAGAGGTATTAATCAATACCGGTTTTGACAATCTTCGACGTCTATCGAAGTCAAAGCATTCAAAATGGGCTTGGAGAATTTCTACGCAGAAGACTAAACATTCTTTAAGGTTATATCGTTGGTGATTTTAACTCTAAGAATGGATTTAGAAAAACGACTCAAAAACGTCACATTGGGACTCACGGGTTAGAATGAAACAAAAAGGATGACCGGCTGTCTCAGTTTATCATGAAGAATGTTCTGGACGCTGAGCACGACAGTCTCTGAATGGATGGTGCGGTACCGAAATAGAACACCTCATAGGAAATCGGTGTTGCATAAGCGATTTCTCTGCTGTCCAAAAATTCTAGAACGGATCAGAACATCGTCACCTTCTCGCAAGATTTCGTTTCTTGCGGAATGCAGAAAAAGCCACGAAATTCAAAAAACGAAGTTCCAACACTACCATAAACTGAGGTTCATTCAGATCATTAGTCGTCTGTTGGGAATATGTCGTTGTTGATAACATCGACGACGAATACGATGCCTTACTCCACGCTTAGCACTATGAAAGCTGAGAGTTCGAAAGTCACCCAAGGGTGTCGGCCTCCAGGATTACTAGGCCCGATACGCCGTCGTTGAATTACACGAGCCACAACCAATGGCCAACTGACGCTGGAACTTGCAAAAGAATGCAGAAAGCCAGTAGAACAAAATCTTAAAGAGAAATGCAGCAGTTATGGTGAAAGATGCAATAGTTGGGAAAATCAGTCGCATTAGCTACTGAACCTTCGCCAATTACGAGACCACGATGATTGTCCCGTGATAAACGTTGACTAAAGAAACATCTCTGCTCCTACTGAGTTTAAACGATTGGGGTGAAACCATTGGAAGCTGTAGTTCTTTTTCAGGAAAAGCCAGTTTTCTCACTCGACCATGATTACGCTTTCATACGAATACCAAAACAGAAATTTCATAAAGGTGCAGAAAAGTGTAAGGTGGTTTTTGAACTACACATGACATAAATAAAATGTTTTCGCATAACTCCTATTAGCATAACCGCTACCGTACCACCACACAATGTTTCCAACACTTACATGCAAATTCATATGTAAAAATATCGTATTTGATCTGGACATAACGCTTCCTCAATCAGTTACCGATTATTCGACGAGCTCACTTGGTCAGCTCAGTATTTGTTATACTGAGATAATTAGTGGAAAATATATTGTACTTACCTGCTTGTACGATTTTGAAGTACTCATGGAAAAGCCATGCAAATGGCTAAAACCACGAACTGAATCATCGATAGTCGCTTCATATTGAAAATTCCATGTACTAAGAAAGTAGTTAATTATCATAATTCTTGGGAATAATTTATTAAATAAGCGCTAATTCTGGTTTTGAAATTCATACGTTTAAACCCGCTTTTAGCAGTGTCCGGCAAGAGATCCCTCAAAATAGAGTGGTCAGTGGGATGAAATATTTTACTTTTCCTATTACGACAGATGGTCCGCTGAGAAGGACACAACTCGATACGAAGGCGATAACGCACATCGAGACGAAGAAGAACCGTGGACTATCGCCTTACTGTCGGCTCTGATGAAGGCGCAGACGTCGAAACGTTAGCCGAATAAAAATTGTTTATCAACTTCGTCTAAGCTTATTAAAGAAAGAATGCATACTTCATTTTTATTTATATAACCCTATTTTGTGTGTGCTGATCTTAGTACTTTTCTTGTACAATTCGTTGTCTTGCACTTTCACTCGGTACGATGCTGTGCATGAGGGTTTGACTAACTGGATAAGCACTTTGTCTCCTTCATGGATGTGGTTAAGTGCTGGGTGATTCTCTCTAGAATCACAACACTGCCATATTAGAGAGTCCTACAAATTGTTTGTTCGGTTTTGGATCGGTAAAGCGACCATGCCTCTGTTGCACCGCGTTTTCAACCACTGCGATTTGTACGCCTAAAGTTGATTGTGTTGAAAAAGTGGCATATCGTGTGGGAAAAAAATAATATGTTGTGGAAGTTCCTGGATCAAAATGCCAAAAACTTTGACCATTATGGCAGAAAATCCGTCGGAAAGCGTATGTACCCGCGTTCATGTAGTACCGTCACAGCATCATTCTACGAAGAAGGCGATGACGATGAAGCAAGACATGCTTATGAATGCGACGCTTGACGAGGTAGGAATCTTTTGAATGCAAAAAAAAGCAACTACTTAAGCCCAAAAACTGCTACTATTAAAATACACAGGTGTGCTGCCTAGTCCATACTGAATTTCCCTCTTTTTCCCTTAAAAAAATGTTCATTTCCAAATACTTTGTTTTGTTTCCGGTTTCAGGTCCTTAACCTGTTATTTTGTGCGCTTCCACAGTAGATCTCTACTGATGTAGAAAACTGATGCAAATATATAGTTCCGCGACATAAGTATTTGTCCCATTGGGGCAAGTCGCCTTTCTTTTTTTAAACTGCTGATTTACGCGGTCACCATTAACCCACTCTGAATGCTGATCCCACCCTAGGACTGATAGCCTCGTGGTGGTGGGAGTTTGCTTCTGAGTTCCTAGTTAGGATATACAGCGGCTGATCATTACCAATAGAATTTTCCGAACTCCTTAGGATGAGTTCGGCACCTCTACCGAGAAGTTCAAATAAGAGTAGCCATGTGCCAAAAATCGCTGCCACTTTGGTTAGAACTCAGTTTTAAGGTGGCTAATCTCTCTTCGATGCCCAAAGTTCAGCGACTTCCCGTAGTAATTAGCGAAAGCTAGCATGGTTGCTCATAACTCAAGCGAAAGTTTATGTTATCGTAACGTAAAATTAGGAGTCAAATAGAAATTTTACTGCGGCCGGTCACTATAGATATCTATTAATATCGATAGCTGCCGTTTAAATTCTTCTACTATCAGACGCCCTATCATAGTCCAAATTCTGGCTTATTTTTTTTCATGCTTTTTTTCTTTTTTGTCGAGCAGTATTGCTTTTCCTTGTTAAAACATTCGGACAAATCAACGCTTTTCTCTTGTGCCATTCTCGCATTCACCGATTAGTGGTATTGAATGACTTTTGGTCCTCACTTTTAGAAAAAACGTTACTTGACATCTACAATCTTTTCGTCGCTTTTTCTTTGAGCTTTAGCGTCTCTTTAAATCAGCATGATATTCCTCAATGTCTAAATGCATGTTGCAATATGTAGATCACATTCTTAAAATTTATCCATGTGTGAGGAATGTGCATGGTTACCAGGCCGAAAAATCGACCTGTATTCAGCGGGTCACGCATGATCATGACGCACTCCTCACGGTTCATTTTTTGCTTTTGGAATTAATCCAAAGTGGTGCAAGGTTTAACGTGCAGATGTTTTGGATTTCTGTGCGAGGATGGTGAATTTTACTTTGATGTCTTTTCCGCTACGTCTTTGTGCAGGATGAGTTCTGTTCCCTATCTAGGCACTCCTTCATGCGGAATAACAGTGCTCCATCCGTTTCGTCAATGTATTCGTCCCACATGTTGCTGGCCTCCGGCGCAATTTTATGATATTGCAGCCGTTTTGGAACAGGTTGATTTGAAAGTTCAAGAACAGTGGTTTAATAATTCAAAACATTTGTCCACCTCTTCAGGTAAGCAGATGAGAAAACAGTCGTCGGTCAACAGTAGATTTTTTGCCGGAGATCGAGTACGAGGGATTCAGCTTTAAACATAAATGCAATGGAAGAAAGGTTTGGTGTCAATCGTCAACCCTGTCATCCTTGAGAAATACTTCGCGGATCATCTGGAGATTGAACAGTGGACGCTCTTTTAAGAGGGCCATCAAGTGCTGAATTTTTAGGTCATACACGTTTGTTGCTCCCTCATGTTGCATGAGCTCGCGAATGGAAAAAAGAAAAAATTGCGCAGTCATTCCACATGCCCGTATAAAGGGCGTAACGTTAGAGGAATGTGATGCATGTACATGTCCATTTCTATTCGAATTTTAGACCAAACACGAGAACCTATATGTCATAAGAAAACAAACAATAAATATGGAAAGAGTACATGAAGCTGAACATCGTTATTGTTTATTATTTGTACATTTAAACTATGGTAAACTGGTATTACGAACAACTATTCATCCAAACTACTCATATTCTTAAAGCATCATAGAAAATTTCCTGAAGGAATGCACGTGATTTGGATTTGAAGCGGTACTCGTCGAGAAGCTCAAGCACATCAGCATAAAGGCATGGCCACTCGAATAACCACGGGAAGGATTTCCGAAGCCTTAAAGTAGCTGTACAGCTAAACTGGAGGTAGAACGGTGATGGATTATCGTTTACTATAAACTGACATGAGAAGTTTTTTCTCTGGTGTTGACTGCTGAATTTCCAACATGTCCACTTGGTTCAGAACTTCTCGCCGTAAATGTGAAACATCCTCGTGTGACGGAAGAACGAAATCACCTTGAACTACAATAGTAGTCAGCAGAAATGCTCAAAACGAAATAGTTCATTGCGGGATCGCCCGATGTATAAACGATCAAACCTTTATCAGCAGAACTACAATAGAAGCAGCGGTAAGCGGAATGTTTGATCCGTGCATTGCTTCTCTGGCTACGCCCGTGACCACTTCGAGCACCACGATCCTCGAGCTGAAGAGTAATTTTTAGAACGAGTTTGCAAAATCAAAAATTTACAAATATCTGTATTGTACCTCATTAACTACCTCGAATGACTGCGAGGTAAGAAGCGGTTCTGTCCTCGATCGAAATATATTCTAAAAACCACATTGTAGGTAATACTCTCTACTCAGGTCATACTTTTCCTAGTAACGTCCAGAAGCAATCGATAAGCGATAATAACCAATTTGGACGGAAACCTTTAAGACAGTTTTCGAAAAGTATTTTCTTAGTCAAAATTTTTCTCATTCTCTAACAAATGTGGTTCACAACGTAGCTTTTTAAATAAATATGGGAGAACACGATAAAACTCCAAATTACTATGATATGAGCTAAAAAACGTTTCTAAAATAGCACCTTTAAAATGTTGACAAAGTGTAGCACAATAATCTGTAGCACCTTGTTTCATTGCTAAGCTAATACGAGACTGTTACCAATATTTCTATGGCTAATATTCCGACGTCTTCGTCTTCCTCAGAGCCGATGATCCGAATCGATGACCACATTCGTTTGTCTTCTCGATGTGCTATCTTCGTAGCGTACCAGAAAATCACGACTATCAGTAAGAAGAATCCTGTATACAAGGTATCTCCAGCTGAGCATGTCTCATTCGAGAGATCTTCCCGCGAAGAAGATGGGGCTCAATGAGCGACGAAGACACCACGTCGAGAGGACGAACAACTGTTGACCATCAACTCGGACCATCGGCACTGAGGAAGATGAAGACGTCGAAACGTTAGCCGAATAAATATTGGTAACGACCTCGTGTTAGCTTATCAATGAAACAAGGTGCATTGATCGTTTATACCGAGGTTAAATGAAAGTCGGTTTACAATTAATCTTTAGTATGGAAAGTTGAAAGTTATGATGGAAAGTTAAACCATGGATAGAAAGTTCAAGATAGATTTCTCGATGGATTTGCTTTCAGTCGAGATATTGAAGGAAAAGTCAAATTTTACGTGGATCACATAAGTTAACTGCTGAGGCATCAGAAAAGATAAATGCCTACTTGTTTTGTTACTTTTCGAACCCGAGGCTTTGGTTTAGTAAAACGTTTTTATTGAACCCTCATTCTAGCTATACATGCAGCACATGAAGCGCAAATCATGTGCAGAAATTTAGTGACTATGCATCCATAAAAATTTCCATCTTAATCATAGCATACCGAACACATGACATCAATATCAGAAGGTAGAGCAGTGACATGACGAGGGTGGCTTCTCTGCGTAACACAAGTCGAGTCTGGATTGAATCGACATAGCTCATCAAAAAGCCAAGGATCTGCTAGCATCTCACGGCGAAACCGTGACAACGACAACTCCTGATAGATAGAGGATTACATGATTACATGACGACATATACGACAAGGTGAGCTTTGACCTCAACCGTATGTATTCACAAATTCACTAGTGTTACTCAACGGTTATGCAAACGTTAGTAGAAACTTATTGAAAAAATGAAAAAAAGAGCACTATATCAACGTTATGCTTTCAAAAAATGATAAAATAGAAGGTGAACGCTACCTCATCTTTTGTCATGTATACATATCTAGCGCGGTCTCCAACGCTTTGATTCACTTCCACATATCGTTTCGTTTTTATTTGAGCTAATTTCCACTTGTCCCTAATAGCATTGGCGAAGTGAGGATCACGAACCAAGTCGGCTATCTGTGAAATGGTTTCTCTGTAACTAGCTCGTTTTGAGTTAAAGAACAGTGATAAAGTTCACGTCACCGATTGATCTCACTGAAAAGTGTGTTCGCGTTCCATTTACAAAGCAGTTAAAGTAAATCTGGTACTCCGTCGTAAAGAAACTAGAAGTCAAGTTGGTCTAAACCGGGGAAATAACAGGAATGGTCCAACTAATAACGCACGGAACGATGCACATTGAGCAGGTGCGTGTCTCGTTTTCTCCTTTATGAAGTTTGTGCTCACGAATTCTGATAACAGTTCTCTTACCACATATACTATGATACTCACTAAGCCATCCACTGTTCCCATATTTCTGTGATTATTTATTACGTGAACTTCACATCTAGTGTGCGGATACCAGCATTTCTTGCATTCGATTCGTTTTGTTCGCAGTCATCGCCCAGAAAGGTCCTCGAAAATCTCGCACATTGTTTCATCTACTGGAGACAGCCGAGCTAATCGTTCCCAAATGGATGAAGGGGACCGTTGGTGATGGGGTGGAACTAGCACCTTGGTTCCTGATGGACTGCATCACTAAACAATGCGCCACGTTTACCCACCGAAACGTTTACCACAGTAGAAATGTGGACACCAACCTCATGAAAGCTTGATAATACAATGAATACAGTGAACAGTGTTTAACGTATTGTTTTCTGCCTTTTCTCAGCAACGTTGTGGTTGTATTTCGCACAGTGAACAGTGTTTCATGTGTCACCTCTATATAATTATACCAGTTTGCACCGAAGAGCGATACCGCTTATTTCAGTTCGGAATTTCGGATCCTCTCACTTGCACGATACAGGACACACCTATCAGCATCGCCCTCTCGATTGCACATTCGATAATGCTGAATGGTCTTCCAACTTGTTTACGTAGCGGCCAGGATCCTGACGCATAGGGCTGGAGGAATCGTAGAGTTGAAGAAACCTTCATCGATCTTCTTAGTTCCTTTCAGTACATTCTCGACGTTCATTAAAGCTTTCCCAGTCACTTATTTCTCCTGCACACCTCTGCAAATTAATCGTTCATCGTATTCACTTCCCGAACCATAAAAATTCCTATATAGACGGAGGTGGAACAGTCGGTGATAACCATTACATTGAGTTTTCCCACAAACGTTGTCAAAGTCGGCTAGTATTCCTTCTGCCTGGCTAACGCTCGGCATTACAAGGATGATATCGAAGGTGGCATAGTTACTCATCAGCAATCCCCACTCCTTTGTTATCACGTGCCAGAATATCCATACCGTTCTCGAGGGTGACTATGAGTGACTGTCGAATCCCTATCTTCATATTGGTGTAGCTAGTGCTAATTTCGTTATAGTGTCGTGGTCGCGGTGGTTGTAAAACTATTATATAACTCATCAAGGATCTTTACATACTGCCATGGTTAAGTAAGGTGATTTCTTAACTTTTCTGAGGAAGGCTCTTTGATTATTCAGAGCTTTCACGGCCGCTTCTTCCGATAGTAATGAAATGCTGTGGTCCTTGGTAGGCGTCACGATAGTTTAATCAGTCTCTTATCGCTCGGATGTTGTCTACCGTACTGAAATTTCAAAACCTTGCTTTCTCACGTGGTCGTACATTACCCAGATTGCTGCAAATCCTCTTGAGGAAGACATGAATAAAGAGGGAACTTCAATTTTTCATCAGTTCTCCATCAGAGATGCTTTCTCGTGGGTGAAGAATTGAGCAACACCTTGTCCGTACTGGACTTTACCCGGACATCTGAAGGACGTGGTAGTAGTCGTCACCAATACACTAGCTCGTCTTTTCACATGTTACTTGTCAGAATGAAAGATATTCAATAGAAGACCAGCAAGAGTGTGTTGTTTCACAAAAGAGCTCCACGATATCGGAAACTACCGCTCAATCTGCCTGTTATCTGCTGTTTATAAACTTCACTCGAGTCATCCTCAGCAGGATTCACACAACATAGCCAAGTGAGCAAACACGAAATCACCAGTGATAACCTCAAATATGGCATGACTATCATTGTAGAAGTTGATTTAGAACGCTTCCATACATTGTCATAGTTTGACGTGGGTGTGTTGAGAACGAAGACTGACAAGCCTGCATTGGTTCAAAGGTCAATTTCAACTGTAAGCATTCTATTTGGGTCATTATTAGTTTAACTAAATCGATGTTGACGGCGAAAGTCATATTGACAAGTTCTGGTCTCGATGCCGCACTTCTCTTAGCCTGCAATACCAGGTCTTCAGTGGGCGACTAAGATGCTAGTGCTCATGAATTTTTAGTAAAGATAGTTAAATTTTTACATTTACAGGAAACCACATCACGTATTATGCACATCCACACACTTCTTTCACTTAACTCGCTTTCTTACAAGTATCATCATATCAGGAGATCCACCATCATATCAGCGAACGAGTTCAGATTTCAGTGGCTTCGGCTGCAACTGCTGGACTTTGCATAGATACCTATGCTAAGTTGCCATTTCTCCGAATCAGACAATGGCCAACGTTTATGGATCGGAGAGGGCCCTTGATCCAGACAAATATGGTATCGATTTGCTAATCTCGGAGTGATGATGGACATCGTTGGCCCGCCGCGGGGTTACATCAGTTAACCGCTTTCACACCAGTAACAGCTTGTGAACTACTAAATGACGCCTTTAACCACTGTCAACCAAGGAATGAGATCCATGGGATCTGAAGTGGTAATGGAAGAAATCGCATAAAATCATACTTGAACCGACCACCATCTTGGGATAGAATTTGCACTAGTTTCTTGATTCCTTTAATACAGGAATGGGGAATGTAACATATTCAAAGCTTGGAAATTTTTGATATAAACGATTAAGCGATACAACAAGCGGATAACTCAGTGCTAAAAGTAGGCTTTTGTTGCCAGAGTTTCAACCAGACTTCCAACCAGAATTTTTTGCCCTGCTAGATATCCAAAAAACTTTCTAGGGATTGTTCATTCCACATGTTTTAGGCTCTCAGCGGAATTCACCATTGATTGGTTTGCAAATATGTCAGTACAGAAGGAATTTTAAATTCATTCAACTTGCACTACCAAATGAAATGTGACCGCACTACTTTTGCAGTAATATTGGCTAAAAATGGACCAACTTCATAGGTTGCGCGAATTCAGTTAAATATTTAGCGTCGGAAGGTTTTCGGAAGCGGATGATAATATCTTAATGACTAGATTATTTGAGGAGACGATAATTTGGTAAATATATATAGACAACCCTTTGGTCTACTGCATTGATCCTATATGCAATATCCTTTCAATTTCAAAAAAACAGAAAGAAAATTTTATTCCTTGAAGCCTTCAAAACAAATAAGGGCAGCCATTTGAAATAAGAGTCTTGGCGCGAAAAAAATTTTTAAAAAATGTTTCATGGGTTTCATAAAGTAAGCACTTAACTTGGGTAAAATAAGAAGATATGTGTCACGGATGCAAAAAATCTGCAGATTTTAGTGGTTTTCATTCCAAGCAATAAAGTACAATGTACGAGCTGAGGGATGTAGGCTTAAATTTGATAGCGGCGTACATTTTTGCATCAAATACGTTGTACCTAATAAATGTTGGGAGCTGCGTGTTAGCTATGAATTTGGTCTCGGCTTTGTATTAATGTAAGATCTACTACAAGTGGAACACAGTTTTTTGGGCAATATGTTGCCCGAGTTTAATTAAGTTATGTGTAACTTGTACGCACTCAACGACTTAATGTATCTCCGGAAGAATCTTTAGTTTGTTAGTTCTTTGTGTTCACTTAGCAATGCCATTTACTGACTTGACTACTTTTTCCGGCAGCCTACTTTTTTTTTTTACAGTGGAGTCCTGTTTGAAAAATGGGGCGTCATGGCTAAGAAATCCTTGCCTAGTAGCACCCAGTCTGATGGAGTAAAATTTATGGGATAAGAATATAATCACTTTTTATTTACTGTCTATTCTTTTTTAATTTCATTTTTTAACTTTTTTTTCCATGAATGTGTTCACATCATACTCTACCATAAAAAAGAAGAGGCAGTAAATAAAAAATGATTACATTATGATTTATAGCTATAGCTTCAGCCTAAGTGGGCTCAATACCGATTTGTGCTCGCCAGATCAATACCGTTGAAGGGTGATTGCTGGTAGCACCTATAAAACACAGCTGAAAGAAAGACGAAACGAAGGACACGCATGGTGTGGTAGTGTGGTGGTGAACACTTTAGCCCCCGAAAAAGGGTAATAACGAGGTTTGATCCCTGCAGTAGACACCTGCGGTGCGGAGTTTTGCAAATATCCCAGTATCATTGTAGTTATGGAATAAGATTCCAAATTTATATGTTAGTTGTGTACTTGCCAGGATTTAAAAATACCTTTTATCCAACAGCTTATTAAACTCTACCGTTCCTTGTATGATGAGGTGTTTGCGGTTGACTACGAATCCCTGATTAAGGCAATACACAATGGTAGAGGTTCTTGAGCGCGACTCCCATTCGCTTACCATCGAGTCCACCGTCATCGTTACACGTCTACCAGCTGAAGTTTATATTGTTAATCGAATCCATTCGAAAAAGCGTTTATCGGGAATATTACATACCTTCACTACTTTCTTCACTTGGAGAACCGAAACCTTTTGTGAGTATAGAATCCCAGGCAACATCTCGTTCGTGACGTAGAAGTACACCATCACTATAAAGAAATCCGTAGTGTTGACAGTGCGGAGGAAAAAAGACATGCGTTCAGAAAAACATACATGTCAGCTGGTAGGATTTTCTTAGGATCTTTACTTATATAAACGGCAGATGCACTTTTCGTTCGCCGCAACGGTATGCTGGGACGAAGCGGAAGACTCGTTAATGCAATTGCTGTCATGCTCATCGATCGATTACGCCCATGGGAAACGAAAAAAGTGTCATTTTCGTCGGAGGAACCTTTCGGTACAATAACCTAAAATATAACAGAAAAAAGGCAACCTTTTAAACACGACACCGTATGCCAATATGGTTAACCTGAGAAGGATGGGAACAGTGTGTTTGAAACCTGAGTCTACCATCTTCCCTCTTTTGCTTATTGCCAATATCACAATAACGATTACTTTCCCATCCAAGACGAGCCAACGCTGCAGATCCTAAAACCCATTGATCAAATTAATCCAACTGCATTATACAAAGTAAGCAATCTATAATAGAAAGCAAAAAATCAACTATGAAGATAAGATTTAATTGACTGTAAAATTTTCGTAACTTAAAAAAGTATAAGTTTCATCCTCAGGCCAAGCGAACTGTGTACCATCGACATCTCTACAAGTCTCCAGTGATTTCTTCGTTTTGGTCACGTACCTCCTCCGTTCTATACTACACACTAATGATTAAAAGATAAACCAAACTGGCTTTTTTGCTCGAGTTTCCAATGATTTTCTTGAGTCACGTGATGTATTAACCAGTGTTCCATCCTTCATAGATGATTTCTCCACGGTACTGAAAAGCTACTAACACATGGATGGAACCCGTTGTCTGACAGCGAGTACCAAACCATGTTTTGCTTACATATTGAACGTTTAGAAAGCTCATCAGTTCGCAAGAATATATATGTACATATATATAATTGTATGGATATAATTATATATATGTATATATATATGTATATATATATATATATATACCGACTAATTATGCCGACGTTTACAGAGTCGGTTTTTTGAGTTATTTAAACAGTTATCATCGTAATAGTTTATTGCACCATTGTGATTGGCCGACATTTCCATCGGGAATAATAAATGAGAATAAATCAGATTCATATCACAGAAGATTCCAAGCAACTATTTATGGCTAAATGATGGCTCGAAATAGCCAAAAAAAAACTTTGTATCAAAATTACAAAGACCTTTGTATCTCTTGAGCAAGAAGATCCAATTGCTTAATTCTAACGTGTAAACTCATGAATGCACACTCCACTGATATCAACTCCAGTTACCAGATTATTGAGGAAGCTATAGGTTATCGAGGGGATAGATATAATGCGGAAACAAATATACGCTGGAAAACTGGGACGTGAACAATATGGGTGTTAAGGTATCTCTGGCAAGTCTTCAAGTCAGTTGTGACTCACACGTATCACCTGTTATCTCGTTTATCGTTGAGTCACTCGAGCGAGCGGCAGTAAAATTCCCATTTCTCCCTGTCGCGTGGAAGAAAAGCCTAGTGGGTTCTGCTGGCTCTAGGGACCCCACGAGCACCATAACTTTCTTCCAAAGATTTCGTGAAGAACTCTGATCATCGGGTCCCTAGTCTTCCTGCTCTATGTTTGACATCGCTAGGAAACCTATCGGTAACGCCTCTTGTTAACCGGTTGTCGTTCATTTGCATTACGGGTCTGGCACATCATGTCTTCGGCAGTTTGGCGTAGAGGATGGGGTTTTTGATTTTCGATCGCTAACGTAGACGGGAGCATCAGATCCTTTTCTTCAGTTGCATGATAAGAGAGACTCCTAGCATCGTCCTTTCGACAGCGCGTTCAATAACGTCGAGTGATCTTTCCTCCTACTTACGTAGCGAAAAAGCTCCTGACGCATAAGCTAAGGCAGGAAGAATCATGAAATCGAAAAGGTGTGCATGGAGCCGTGTGTACTTTGCTCTTCTCATTGCCTGCTCCATGCTGTTGGAAACTTCCCAATCCGCTTGCTTTTTCCATCTCAACTCTAGAGCTAGGTCGATCATCGTGTTCATTTCTCGATCTAGATAAACGTAACTGGAACATTCGGAGATACTCGTTCCAGTGATTGTGAATGGGGCATACGAAACCAATATGTTCCACATGAACATCGTTTTTGTGAGATTTAGTCGAAGACAAATCTTTCCACAGGCTTTATCAAAGTCGTCAAGCATTCGTTCCACCTGGCCTACTATTGGTGTTCGAAGAAGGACATAATCAGCGAAGCTAAGATAGTGTAATTGCCGCTCATCGATTTTTTTTGTCCTATTCCAAGTGGTATTGCGATTTCGTTTCTTGAGTTTAGCGACATTCTCTCTTTTCCACGCGAAATGAAATCTGGCAGGAGTCGATGGTCTGACGCCGTCCAAATCTTCGATTTAGTACGATGTGGTATATTTCGTTACGGTACTCTCCATTGAGAGACTATCACGTCCAGTCTTGAGAGCGGGGCTTCTGGAATGACGAGTTATCGTCATGAATGGTCTTGGTTCTCATGATAAACTCGGACAGCCGCTCACCCTGATCGTTCCATTTTAATCCGCGAGTCCCAATATGGCACTCTTCAGACATTCTTTTGGTTTCAGTCTTAGCCTTAAAATCTCCAATGACCTTGAAGAAGTTCATAGCCAACAATTCGACATCGTCTTCGTCATCATTTGTCGGTACGTGGGCGGCGAAGACTCTCAAAACAAGTACCGATTCACATCTCAAGTGTAAATGTCCGATTCGGGTTGTTAGTTGTTGAAATGAACCAATCAATGTTCATGGCCAAACTCGTGTTGACGAGAACGCCGACGCCACCATCTCCACTTCTGCCATATGTTCCGTGGAACAGTTTTTCTACGGTGTCATATACGGCGTCTTCTCGTCTCAGCCAGATCGATGACGTCGAACCTTGTACTTTTTGCCTACATGATCAAGTCTTCTATCGAAGACTCAGATGCAAGTATACGTGCATTGCAGATAGAGATCGTTTTAGTCCTTTGTGATTTAGGTAGTCGAGGATGGCCCTGAGATTTCAGCAGTCTGTTCGTACTCGTCCTAATCATGGCTTTTCGATGGAATACAATCCACATAAATGAGAACACACCCACGCACGCATGCAAGAATACGTCCTCGCAGAGACAGAAGGTATGTGCGAAATAGGTACAGCAAAAAAAACCCCTTTTATCCCCTGAATCCATCCGCGTCTCAGGGAAGCATAAGGTCGCTTTTGGTTCACAAATCTCCTTTATGCGCCACCTAGGAGCGCTCCACTTTGCTTCGCATCTAACTGGCATGAGACCCCTTCATGAGGACGATACGTGGCAACAGTCATTACGCAGTAAATATCCCATCCAAAAATCTGAAACTATGGTGGATTTGTTGTTAAATTAGCCATTCTTTCAGATTTTATTTTGAAAGTATGCATCGTTTGTAAGGACTATTCAATATTGAAGCATGTTCAAGGATGTTCAATAGGAGTACATTTATATTCACAAGAAGTAAATAAATTAGTGAAGATAGAGCGTCCGGCATTGATCAATTATTGAGGGATACGCCATGCATACCATTTCATTTAGCGTCGTAAAGGTGATAGAATCTTACCTAGGTTATAAGATGACTGGAGTTGGATTTGCTTATGTACCAAATCAGTGTTCATATTCTTTCAGACCAATCTACTACCTATTTGTCAGATCCAGAAGGATGGCAGGTAATCCTGCGGCGCGGGCGTGTTGAGCTCATGGTGAGGAATCAGGAGCCGATCCAATATCTCTTGCACAGCATTTGTAAATCCTACGCCTCACACCCCTTCCCTTGTAACGAAGAAATATAGACTAAAAATTCCCATCCTGGACTAAACGCTGCAATGTGAGTCCTCTGTGATTCATAAAGGATGATGAAAGATGCGCTGAACATTTGAAAACCACTTAAAACGGCCATGCCGAAACTCTAAGCGAAAAAACTCGCTAGACTAACGAGAAACCAGTCTCAGTACCTTGCACACTAGATAATCCCACCTACGGCGCAGTGGTGAGACAACCGGTTAGAAGTGATTAAATCATGTTGCTGCGGATGTGATTTCTATCTGACTAAAACACAACGTCTACGACACTCTATATCGATTACTTCTTCCTTTGCACCAACAAAACCGGAACAATCCTATAAGACGGCAATCTTCGCAGTCTTTATTAAGGTACGGGTCACATCAAAGCCCACGTGATTGCCGTTCAAGATACTTGGACCATAATTAACATACAACAACTGAATATTCAACTAGATCAAAGGTAACAATCACAGCTGCACCATAATGATACAGCTTTTCCGTTGATATTAACATGCCAAATTTGTTCACAGTTGCGTCAGAGTGGATGTCGTATTCGTTCTACGGGCACACAAAGAGGAGAGGATTCTTTTAATAGTTAATAGTTTGAGAGCTTGCACTGCAAACATTTGAAGATCAATATACTGCACCAAGAAAACTAAATTATTGAACATACCATTAAGTGACAGGCTTAAGATGTTAAGAGCCCAAAAGGCATATCCACGTTGACTAAGTATCGCCGATTCCTCAGCTATTCGAACCATCTGCGGAACAACATCAGGAGGAAGTAGTTTGAAACCTAGTGACTAGAGTTACAATCATAAGCAGTCCTCTCAACATTGATAGTGGAGTTTCATTCACCTTCGTTGACACTTCCGATGTGACCAAGAGCCATGAGGGTAGCTTTAACTTTCTTCGGCTCTTGAACGCTCAGTAAATCATTAACAAGAGAATCGATCACGTTCAAATGACACAGAACACTTCGACCAAATTCATGGTTACAGAGAGAGGCAAACAGGTGAGGTGGGGCAGGATGACCAAAATTTTCAGCACTAGAATAGAGAAACCATGTGACTACTTTTATAGTTGAACTGCATAAAAACGGTGTTTAAATGTTTACCGTTCTCCACTCGCTCTTGAAAATGTTCCACTCACTGTTCTTCGTACAGAAAAAAGCGCATCTCTTATATCATCATCGATAGCTTCGACGTACCTCACGTTGAAAGACTGGAACGCAATGTGCTGCGCATTAAATTAGATTCAATTTTACCAAGAAATTAATACCTCCAACCAGAATAAGACACTTTCGCGAGTTTTACCCTCATCGAGGAGACAT
The DNA here is from genome assembly GCA_900624975.1 of Angiostrongylus costaricensis. Taxonomy (NCBI): domain Eukaryota; kingdom Metazoa; phylum Nematoda; class Chromadorea; order Rhabditida; family Metastrongylidae; genus Angiostrongylus; species Angiostrongylus costaricensis. The sequence continues at coordinate 24,496 of UYYA01004647.1, forward strand.
AAATGCTCATCTCTATAGATATGTACTTTCAACAGAATTCCTGCCTCGCCGAAATTGTCCAGTTGAGCAGTCCTCAACCATCGCGCAGCATCTTTATAAACCTAGAAGCATAGAAAAAAAAGTAAGGAAAACTTTCAACACAGATAAATAAATTCCTGTAATTCGATTTGCTTCACTAATACATAGCTAACACAAAGTGATTAAGCACAAACCGGCAGCCATGTGTGCAAGATCCGGATAGCGTCACGGATGACCTTCACTGACTGATCCGCCAACTGTCCAAGAAGAAGACGAAAGCCCCAATCGGAGAAATTTGGAGGACGTCGATGAGCTAATGTGGATAAGAATTTCGTACACCAACGACGAGCAGACTATAAAAACCAAAACAAAAACTTATAATAAGCTTTGACAAAATTTCACTATGGCTTAAAATTGCCTATTCCTAAAACTAAAGAAAACGCCACAAAAAGAATTTAAAGGGTGCGAATATTTATATTCTTCCGAAAATATTCTTGAAAGTTTGTAAACAAAATTTGTTGTAACCAGTCCCTTCTGCTGCTCTCAGTATTCTCTCAGCTTCACAAGGCTGCTGGTGTTCTTTTTTGTGAAATCTATAGGTGAACTACACATTTCCGATAACGACCATATGAAATTTTACAACCTACTGACCTAATCCTGTGTTTATCAAGAACCATATCATCCGTAATTTTATGATTCATATTGAGAGAGAAACTAATCTAAAAACAAAATCAGAACTATGTTCCGAACTTGGAAGGTAAGTACCGCCTACCTCGCAAGCTGACGTTAGAGCTTTTTGTAGTATCACTTTCGTAAGACTACAGTAGTCGAATTCATAGTCAAGACAGGAGACAATCAGTTTTACGTACACCGCGTGAGTAGATGGAGTTATCAAATCAACAAAACTGCAATTAACTTCTTTTTGTTGGAGTAGTTGACATTAGTAGAGTCCTATTCGTCCTTGATCAATCTTTTGCAAAATCGTGAAAGATCTCGTACATTGCAGAAAATAATCATTACTTTGACCAAACACATTTCGTGCAACAGCAGTTCCAAGTATGATTTTTTTGTGGTCATTCCATATTATTTTCACGCCAAATATCATTTCTAATCGAAATAGAGCGCAGAAAAATTGTGGCTATGACAATTATTGGCCCACAACGGTGCGTTCGTGAGTGGACGTCCACATAACGTCAGATCGGATCGGAGATTGACCGCATAAGAACAGCTCGACGTCTCTCACACTACTAACCCACTTCGTGACCAAGCAGCTACACAAAGTGCTTGACTTCCCTTCTTTTTCTGCTGGAACATCCCGGATATGTTCCTGTTGAGAAGTTCTTTGTAGCAAACAGAAATTCTCAGACAGACTACATAATTCAAACATAACAAAGGATTTATTTACACTGGAACTGTTAGAACCACAATTCCAGCACTATAAATGAACGTACACCCTGTGTTCAACACTATTCAGGAAAAAAAAGAAAAGAAAAAGCTCTTAGACTCATCTTGCCGTTAGCACATTACACCTTTTGAGCATGGGGAAGACTTTCAACTTTAAAAAGCGAACAACATCTAACGAATGATAGTAACTGTTTCTCACATCAGTTCCAATCCTTATACTTCCTCCACATTTTTGAAGTAACGTACGAAACGTATTGTTCTGTTTCAAGTTGATCAGTATTAGATCAAGTATATGGTCGTTGAAGGAAAGGAAAGAAATACCCACTGTCTTTACATCCTCTTGAGATGATGAAGAAACTTAGGAATTAAATTGAGATATCAAAGAATCATATCCCATATTAAAACAAATCAATACTTGTTCGAGGACGGTTTCCGAACGATTTTCACGCTCAGTACAACCACTCCATCCATTTCTCTGATATCCTTGAATTGCACGAAAATTCATTTATAAAGGGCTATGCGTTCAGTTATCCATAGATTACTCCACATCAGTCGTTCCGTGCGCCAGCCTCAGCAAACTTATGTGAACATCAGACATAGATCAACATCTACAAATCAAGTAGTACAGTTCCCAGGATCGACTTTATGTTAAACTCAGCATTGGATTATAAATTTGTCGTTTTCTGTCTCAGCAATCGCGAGGTTGTTAAAAAGCATACGTTTACTTCCATACAATAATACACAACACAACCTCAGTTGACGTTTCCGCAGAATCGCCCTCTTCAGAGCTGTTTTTATGTGCCTTCCACTGAGGAAGAGCCGTTGATCAGAGTCGCATATGGTCATCAACCACTCTGAAGGCTCTGAAAAAGGCGATTCTACCGAAACTTCAGCTACGGTTGTGTTGTGTGTTATTGTATGGAAGTAAACGTAGTCTGTTTAACAACCTCGCGATTGCTGAGACAGAAAACGACGAATTTAAGTAGTACACTCCAATGCCTCCCGAGTCCCATAAGAACTGCTTAGCAACCACCGCACAAGCAGCTTTAGACATTTAGTATTACGCCTCTTTCAGATTTCTTTAGAAGAAGTTAACCAGAACGAGTTCACCGGTATATGCTATGGCCGCTTATTATTCGATGTGCTTCCTGACTGAGAAAAAGATACCGATCTCCTTTAGAATTTTGTGGCCCAGTTGGTCGATAAACTCTCATCGTATATCGTAGTTAAACACAAATGCGCTCAATGACCACGACCAGAGAATAAACCACTGACTGTTGTCAGGACCATTTATCTACCACAGAATTTCAACTATGACGACGTCTTTTTTCCGTTGAGTGATCCAAATTTTAGACCAAAACAAGATTTTGTTACAGTTAATTTGCGTTAAATCTCAGACATTGAAAGGATACAATAGTGAAATGCTTCCACGAACTAACTTCCAGAAATAGCGAATACTTTGATTTTTGAGATTTGGATTTTTTTTGCATCCTTAAATATTGGTTGTGTCCGGCTATCATTAGCCGCTCAGTGATTTGAAATATCGATGCCGAAAGTGGATAATAGCGAGATGTCACAAGTGTAGGTTGGGAATCTCGTGTGGCGAGAACGGGATTCGGGATAATGAGTACGGGAGGAGAACAGGTCTTCTTGTTTCGCTTAGCCACCGCGACGATCGCTGCTCATACTCTCCACGCAATGCAAAAGAATCTCCTTGGTTTAAAAATTCCCCTAACCATAACAGTGTTTCCTTTTCAACAGTCTGTCTGCATAGTTGTTTCAATTGTTACAAATGATTTTCGAACCAATCTCTTGAAGAGCTTTAATGATCAATCTGTATACGTCCAGTTAACTAACTTCAGCAGTGGTTATACACGCTTCACAAAATTGCTACGCTTGGTCTTCCAGAAAAGCTCCACCAAAAACTAGTCTATTATCCTACAAAAAACTGGTCTATTAAAGTATGCATTCTCGCTGTAAATTCGTGCAGTCATTTATCCGTGCTCGTCCTATTAATATTCTTCTCGTTTTTCCTTCATTTTCATCATCTTATATAGTATCAGGGCCGCGTGTAGCGCAGTGGTTAAAGACACCCTGCAATACACACGGGTTCGATCCTGCGCCCTTGGTTCACCAAGCCCTCCATCTCTCAGGGGTCGGTAAATTGGTACCAAACCTGCCTAGGAGGATAGCGGGACTGACTCGAAAAATCGATAGGCCACTACGAGTTTATTATACAGTCCGGGTACGTATTCAATCATATGCATCCCTAAGGGATTGATCTACGTCGAAATTGCTGTTACACAGTATCGTGATCACTGTTCCATAACAACCATAGTAAAGCGAGACCATAGAAATTCGTGCTTAAAAAAGTAGTACTCCAAAACTTGAAACATTTCGACGAAACGTTTCGCAAGAATAGCTAGTATGGTGTAATTCACATCAGAAATTGTATTCTATGGCTAGTGATTATAAGCCAAAGGTGCCATTTTAGTGGATTCCTAAAAAAGATTGCACAGTTTTCTCCATCGTCAACCGCCGATGACCAAGTGGCTACATAGGCTCCTTTATCTTTCTCACGAACGACATATTCTACGGTGAACAAACGTTTACACACTACGAACATTTTTTAGGTTATGAAGACAATATGGTTTTTGATAGCAGTTCTGAGTCTTTCTACGGCAGATTTGCCGTCCTGCAAACGTGCACGCTGTAGTCATTGTTCCCTCGAATTTATTTCAAAAGCTTGTCAAAAGACTTGCCAGGATTGTCCGCGAGTGGTCCTAGACAAAGTAACAGTGAGTTGTCTTCCCTCATGACAGTCAATGCAACAGAAAAAAGGAATATGATGGTAGCGAATTTTCAGGGAAAAAAGCTGAAAGTTTATCCGGAAGATTACCATCCGCTTCCTATATCCTCATCCTACAAAACAAAAAAGGATCACTCTGACGAAAACGAGCCACAAAAGCCGTTAAAGCAACCAGATATCGGTGTTATTTCCAGGCAATCAGGCGTTGCTACCCAGACGCAACAGCAGGTTTGCGTTAAGGTTTCGAGAAAACATCGCAAGGTTTATGGGAAACTAAACATTTTCAGCGTGACATGTTTCTTCAAGCATTCTACAAAAATGAGGAAAGCTTATAATATTAGAATAGCAATTTTTACGAATGGCATTCTCTTTCTTGAACGTAAATCTTCTCAATTTCAATAACAGTTTATAACCACAGACGTAGAGAACCAATGATATCGAATATCTTTTTATTTAGCAAAGATAGCGGTATCATGGAAAATAATGAGAAATCTAAAAATCGAAAGCGCTAAAATGATCTGTTTCAGTTTAACTCTAACGCAAAGAATAAAGCACTTCAGCCAGTACACCGACCGGTACTACAGGGTCATTTGCCGCCCAACCAGTTCAATCAACTGTCCGTTGACATTTCCACTCTTGCACCACTTATTCCGCCACCACGACCAACAGATATCAATAGAAATCTCGCTCAACAGCCGGCCGATTTAGCTCATTCACTTACGGATTACCAGCAGAGCGCTCAGAATGTGGAAGTTTTCAAGCAACAACAACCAACGGCATTTCAAAACGCAGCACAACCACAATTATACAGTACCAACCAGAACACATTCACCCAACCTGCAATGACTGACATATTCGGGCGACCTATGTTCCAAGCACAAGCAGTACAACCGCTTCAGTTTCCGCAACAGCAGCAACCCAGTCTGTTTATGAATTCTTTCCAGACGTTCCCACAACAGGTTAGTGCTTCGTAGTGAAATACGGAAAGGTAAATAAAGCCAGCAATTTTATAAAATCTTCGACTGTCTCGATAGAAAAATTAGCGAGTCCAACAACCGATTTTTCGGTTTACTGCTTTTTTTAAATTCATAGAAGAAAAATCTTCATTCGGTAGCACGGAAATATAACAATAAAGCCGTATTCTGACTTAATGCTACTTTCAAACGAGGTGGTAAGAATGATCTAAGTATCGTAACTGCTTACAAGTAGTCGGTCTACGTTTTCTCTACGAAAGGTGAAAATAACCGCTAATTTAGCCGTCTAATCAGCAATCTATGCTGGATCCACTCGGTTTACTCAATCTAGCAGGAATGACACATTTAGGCCAGGTGAGTGTTTTGAGATTCAGACTTCTTCACCATACACATTTCTGCATAACAGTCATTTAAGGGAACCACAGTGGGGCAAACTCCAGCGATCTCCGGTTCTTACAGCCAACCACAAATTACTTATGGAATAGCACCAATAACCAGTCATCAACCACTTGTTAATCCACAACAGAATTTCCAGCAAAGTCCACAAGCAAATTATTATGGACAGCAGCAAAATTATTACAATAATCAGCATCCGAATGCACATCAAAGTGTACAAAACTACTATCAAGGAGCCGCACCACAACACGTGACATCAAGTTTGACGACAGGCGACGTTTATTCGGCACAGTATAACAGAAATCACCTACAACAAGGGGCTCGAAGCCAACAGGTAGTTGAACTACACATATATTCTACAGAAGATAAATTTTGATTATATATTTAAGCATGTGAGTGGAACTAGCGTACAGTCTAACATACCGTATCAAGCAAACAAAGCACATGCACAACAACTTTACCCGCGAGAACAAGTGACACAGCTTCAAAATCATTTGTTACAAAATAGAACCTTTAAGGTATCCAATGGCCTTTCAAAGCCATTAGCATCACCGAGTATCGATGCCGCACCGATTAATGTACAAAAATACGTGGACGGTAAGGGAGTGGTACAAACGAATTCACCACAACAGGTTCGTCGAAGCCACTAATTACATCCCGAAAAATGAAATCAGTTCTAGATGGTAGAGTTCCTTCCGTATCGTAGGAGATGCAATTACGAATGGTTAATTTCAAATATTTCTATTTCAGTGAACACACCATCCATAATTTTATCACAGGATTATCAAGAGTCAAAACATTCGAAACTTGCATGTCTAACAACCTCTAACAACCTCCACTATAATCCAATACTATCAACAGAGTGGGTCGCGTGCGGCGCAGTGGTCAGAGGCGCCCTCCAACACACACATGGAATCGGTCCCCGCGCCCATAACCCATCAAGCCTTCCGTCCCTCCAGGGTCGGCAAATTGGTACCAGACTTGTCTGAGAGGATAGTAGCATGGATCGATAGATCAGTAGGCCACCGCGAGTCATTGTAAAGGCCAGATTTGCATTCGATCCCCTCCAAACGATGCTTAATGAAGTCGAATGCATGGCGCATCCCTCAGATATTGATCAACGCTGAGAGATTTAGCCTTATTTATCAACAGAGAGTTATTGAAACTCATGTTTGCATATCAACACTTATTACCAAGGGACACTACAGTTATTATATTTCAAATTTCGATATAGCGACTTCTTCGATTATAAGACAAAGTCCGGAAGAAAGAATTAAAAGTTATACTATCTAGGAATATTGCAATTTAGATGACAGAGAAAATTTTAGTGTCCTCGTCAACCGGGTTGGGCGCCGTGCATTACGAAACAGACTGCAAACGAGCGATTTGTCAACTGCTGTGCTCGGTTAGGAGAAGGATGCTTGCCATTATGTAACTATGACGCCCAACTAGCAACGGTAAGACAAGCTTCTCTCTGAAGATCAAGACTGATAATGGTTTGGAATACCTCAATGATCTACAAACCCCCATGAAAAAATTAACTAAAACGGTGGCTAACATAACTATGACTAGACGAGAAGAGAGAATTCCAACGAATCTGCAATATATAAAGCTTTTACATCACCTTACAACATGGAAGCTACTAAAATTCTCGTTGATAAATAGAATATAATAAATAAAGAAAGCCTCTGCAGGGACTATTCTTAGGAATGGTAGTTGTTTTTGATACCACGGCGTGAGATTTAGCAAAATATGGCTAACTCACCGGTACGAAGAATATATCAGGTTACTTCGTTATTGGCTTCCTTCTGTACTCATACACTTGTTTGAGATTCATTTTTCCGATCAACTTAAGAACTCGATCTGTCTAACCTATTAAGAAGTAAACGAAGAAACTATAGGAATGAGAATTTAGGTCATCAAGGCATTATCGACAGTGAAGAAACTAAAGACAACTGAAAGACCAACAAATCACAGTGACTTCAACAGCTAGATTCGATTCGCAAAAGCATCTCCCTTTCTCTCAAGTGCTTCTCATGAACTTCGCTTGACGTCCTACAGTTTTCGAAAACTCCTGTTTCAAATTCATCCAGGCGGCGCGTGTAGCGCAGTGGTTGGGGGTGCCCTACAATGCGCGTGGGTTCGATCCCGCGTCCCAGGCTCATCAAACCTAGAGAAAGCCTTTTATCTCTCCAGGATCGGCAAATTCGTACCAAACCTGTCTAGGAGAGTAGCAGCACTGACTTGATTGATACATTGGTAGATTACCGATTCATGATGAAGTTGCCTGCATTGCGCATCACTCAAGAATTCATCAACGCCAACAGCTTTATCCTCCCTCCTTTTATTCCCTACTCTACGGTACGTACTTTGCAGTGAGAAAACAACTTCAAAATATGGTTCGAGCATATTATGGATCCTGCACCTTATTTATCCATTTATGCTACCGCTGTTCATATTTTCCCACACCTCAGCACTTTTTTAATGCGGTTCAATGTTCATGGAATCTAGGTATAGCGCTATTAAAGCGTTTCCAAGTCCCGCCGATAATTATCGGCCTTTATGGACCAAAGAGTGCATATTTCAGACACATCTGATAAGATGAATATGTAATAGAAAGCACCCGAATCAACGTCGTGCGTACAAGGTGCACCCATCAGTGGAAAAGCACCTTTTTGAAACAAGTAGTTAACTATGATTCTTTCCATCCCTGTGATGGTCTTCATTATACCGTTCGTCACAAATTTAAAATGTTTTGATCATACAAGGTACCGCTTGAATTCCGTCTTCTTATTTTATTCACGATCTCATCCCTTTTATCTCCCATTTTGTCATTTGGACATTGTCCAAGCATGTTTTAGAAAAAAACTGCGGCCAACAATTATAAATTAACATCTCACCGTTATATTTCTTACGGCCCGTTAACGAGCTACATAACTAATTCACCGTGTCAAACTGGTTCTTAGAGCCGGATAAATTTTTCAACTCATGTCGATTTCACTACACAGAAGCTAGCATCTTTTCTAGGTTTTCGAATGTTTTTCTCATCAAACGGCAACTCGAAAAAGAGAGAATGAGTATTGGATATTTATTCAACCTCTACGATGGGTTCGACGTCGTTCACACATCCGTTCTCATGGTATAGTAGTGGTTCGAAGTAGCTGCAATAATAAGCCTACTAAAAGCCGTGTAGAGCAGTCTCAACAAATCAAACGATAGATTCGAAATTTATTCCTCTGGCTTTCTTATGAGATCTTGGACAGAAGGAAAGATAGGAACGAAGACAGAGAATAGATAGATACTGATTAAGCGAACAGTCCCCAGATATATATATATACATATATATATCCTCTCAACAGTTTACCGCTTCATCGTGGCTAGGTGTTCCTGCGTGTCGGACTGCGATGTACAGCGGGGAGATTCATCCCCCGACAGGGTCTCCCAAGCTGAGAAGGAGTCCGGCGCTACCATCAGGAAGCCTAGCTAAGAGTAAACCAACACCGGGACCCACCACCGTCCTGGTATCAAAGTCGCATGGTGCCAATTTTCCCTCCGATCCATAAGGGCTGTGACTGCCTGTGGTGGTGACGACCTGGGGCAGACTTTGGCTAGGTTGAATTTGAATATATATATATATATGTATATATATATACATATATACATATACGTATATGTATATATATATATATTTCCATATACCACTGTTACGTGTTTAAACTATATTTAAGTCTAGTTGTTACCTACATATTAAGCAAGAATTTCAATGTATCTTACGAAGTTAATCGACCTCATAAAAATCTATTGGAACATTAATGTTTTATTTATGAAATCGCCGACGTTTCGAATTACGATCGCATTTAAAAAACTGTGTTCCATACACCCATAGCAATTCGTTTCACGGTCTCATAAGTGGGGTTAGATGATTGTCTATGAGGGTGCAATTAACAACTGCGGTGCTCAGCGCCATTACTGTCCCGCTGACCTGTGCTATTTTTAATAACACGTAGCAATATATGGTAGCTCGGAAAATGTCCAATTTATTAGTTCATTCTTCTGTATATCTTTTAGCAATACTTTTCTCTTCGAATGGTGTACTTGTATAATATTGCAAAACTCGCTTTATGAATTTTTACAATTTCAATTATAATATAAATTGTTAACTGGGGAAGTAAAGGCGCTAGTTTGGCCTTCTCAGCAACACTATCCTCCAATCCACATGGAGAGCACCTTAGTCCGGCGATCTCCAAAATTGGAAGGAGAATCGACTCGACAAGCATTCGCAACATTCATATAGAAGACAAAATCATGAAACCTTACCCAAAACCACAAGCGAAATGGTCGAAGGCTATCGACGATGAATGCGAGGAAAACGAATTGAAGGCAAGAAGTGCTGGGATCCGCACAGTAGAAGTGATGATGGGTTATGTAAAATAAAATGAAATAAAATAAAACAATAAATTACGATTTTGACGAATTTTAAACGTTAGAATTCCAAACGTCGAAACAGAAACTTCAATAAGTTTACTTTTACGAGTCCAAACTCGGAAGTACGCAGCGCAAACGGCTCGAAATATAGCGACGAATGATGATAAGATATTAACAGACGTACAGTGCAGCACCGGTTTGGAAAATTCTGACGTGGCGAATTCAACCTCACAGACGAGGAACGTGCTTTTGTCCTCTATCACGATGAACAAAAGAAAGCTTTGGGGAAAGCAAATGCAAGCAAACAATGGGAGAACATGCAGAACTCAGCGTAAGCACCCTTGCTGTTTCGGTGCACTTAGAAAAATTGGGACGTATAAGAAACGCAACAAATGGATATTATACGAATTGAATGGAAATCAAAAAATAATCGTGAATAGTCGACGTTCTTACGCAATAAGAACGACCCCTTTATCGGTCGCATTGTAACGTGCGATGCAGAATGGATCTTTTACGACAATCGGAGAAGATCGACTAAGAAGTTCAACCTGGATTGAGTTCCGCAACACTTCTCATAGCTGAAATTGCGCCAAAAGAAAGTCGTGCTGGCCGTTTGCTGGTCAACAGCTGGTGATCCATAGTTTCTTCAATGATTACGAGTAAAATAGTTATGGCGTACAAGTATGCCCAACAAGTCAACGATATATACCAGGAAGTAGAAAACAGTATTTGTCAATACAAATAGATCATTCGTTCTCCACGATAACGCGCAGCCACACAGCGCACTACAGGCACTGAAAAAGTTGAAGGAGTTGGTCCACATCCGCAAACCTGCCATACATCTCACCTACCGATTAGCATTTCTTCAAGCATCTCGTTAAGTTCCTGCACGAATCAAAGACTACATCGTCTTTAGAAGATCAGAATTTTAAGCAAATGCTATAAGCAAACCTATATTTCGTTAGTAAGAATGTGTAGATTCAGAGATACGACACTATGGAAATGCAGATCAAAATCGGAGACTAATTTCCACAGAATGAAATACCCTCCTAACGGTATCCCACCTCATTGTGGTTAGGAGGTGTACCTGGGTGTCGGACTGCAATGTACAGCGGAGGATTCATTCCCCGTCAGGGTCTCCCAAGCTGAAAAGAAGTCCGGTTTTCCAACAGGAAGCTTAGCTTAGGGTAAACCAATACCAAGATGCATCACCGTCCTGGTATCAAAGTTGTACTGTGGCAAATCTCCCTTTGAATTACACGAGATGCGACTGCTTGTGGTGGCGACCTAGGGCAGACTTTGGCCAGGGTGACCTCGGGACTCGAGGGAAACGTAATGACTATACCAGCAAAACTCCGAAAAAAGAATATGCTGGGGCCCGCACAACCAGTGAGAACGGGCCGTTCTGGTATCCAAGTAAGAATGGAATATCATACCGACAACATCATTTAATTTTAACTCATGCATGCTGTGAACGATATGGGATAACACAACTAATATCTACCCGGAGGTAGTTGTAACCTTTCACCTTTAAATAAACATTGCGAACTGGTTTCTAACTTTTTTTACCTCTTATTAATTAAAGTCAAACAGTATAATCTACAGACTTTACAAATCAGATACAGTTTACACTAGAAACAAGAAATTGGATTTGGTTTTCTACAGCCCACAAGGTGTGCTACTTCGCCCTTTTCGCCGATGTTCGTAATTCGAACAGTCAAAAGATCGAAAGGGTGGAGTATCATCTTACAAAAACAAGACTTTGTTTTCGAATGTATTTCTAGTTCTTACTGATGCTCTACTTCCGTTAAGATTTTAAATTCGCTTCCAACTTTTCGGAGATTCAGCTTTAGAAAAGTTTAGAACTAAAGTTTAATTGGTAGAAAAATCACGTATACCTCTAAAACTGCGCAATAAAATCTCTTCTATACAACGTATAATATAATTTTTCAATTCTTCAAGTCGTTTACTTGTCCAAAATACATGGAAGCAGACGAGAATCAAGCACATGGGACAAGCGAATAACCACTACGCAGTACGTGTTCTTCAACTGGACAACGCGTTCGACCAATGGTTCATACGAGCATTTCCGCATGTTCCGTACCAGCTACCGGTTGCTCGTTCTTCTTCTAGGGTGTTAAAAAATAACTTCGAGATTTCCAGTTAATCGGTAATAGCCACCACGTCCTCCTCTCGTAGAAATAGTCCAGCAATCTCATTCGACTTTGAAAGTCATATATATTACAGTGGGAGTATTGCTTAACAATATGCAACCTATGTAGGGAAGCCAACAATAAGACCGAAAAAGTTCGGAATTCTTCGGGATTCATTTGGCTCTGTATTTTCGTAATTAATGTCTCAATATTAATAAAGGCATAAAAAGATGGAATCCTCGACGTAGATTGATCCTTTCGGGTTGCGCCATGCAATGAACTACATTAATCATTGTACACGGACAAGTTTGATACTAGTATGCCGACAGTGAGGGGATGAAGGGATTGTTCTGCTCGGGTAAGACATCGCATCAACCACCACATGTGTATTGTAGTGGAGCTGTAACTGATTGGCTGTATGCACTCACCTCAGCACTAATAGATTCAGAATTAAAGTGCTGAAATGAGCACTAAGTCTACTAAGATAGCTCGCCCTATGATTGCTAAAATACTGCGGCTAGTCATTACTACGTAATTAGCTCTAGTGGTAATTGGTGTAGGAACAAAAACTAGAACAATAATTAACTACAGGGAAAGTATACAACGTTCAATTAAAAAAAACATTTTCTAAGAATGTATATGACCGATTTTTTACGAGCGATTTTGCAATTGTAATTTCGCTCCAGTAAGACCTTACGCATTACGCATTACAGGTTTGTCTATAGGTAAGACCTTTGAAGAAATGACCCAATTTTAGACGAAGAACACTCCAAATCGAAGGGTTCTTCTAAAGAAATCAAAAAAACATTAAACAGTTTTGTGGATAGCAGAGCATAAATAAGAGGGATCGTTTCCTTTAGATGCAATTGGCAGTACTAACGGGACGATGTCCTCTGAATAAAATGCACGACATCATGGTGTGCGCCTCCGGATACGAAGACGCCACCTCGTGTTGCGAGGCTTACAACGTCTTCGAGCGCGGTTACGAGCACTGCCGACCCTACTGCAATCCAGCAGCAGGCCTTCCGAGTGGCGGACTTCTCTCCGAAAAATACAAGTGCCTCGTCAAGCTTTCGACAATCCAGCAATGTTTCTACATTTCGCAAAAACCATAAAAAAGAAAACAACGCCGGTGAGATCAATTTAAATTAATTCGTATGGCGAAAGCACAACGTATCTGATTTTCATCCCAAAAACACTCTTATCATAAAAAGCGTATTTCGTAACACTAAAACAACGTATTCCAAATTCAAAACGACAATTCTATCGCCAACGCGAACAACGTATTCTCAAATGATATAAGTACAGCTATAAAACGCTGCTTGAGAAAGGCGGGCTTAGAGAATTCGGTAAGCGTAGTTGAAATACCACCGAGTAATCTTAAGCGCCAGCTAGTTCGTAACCGCCTATATGACCGTCTATGTGCAGCTCAAAATTGCATAATTTGCCCCAGTGGTAGAGACGGTGATTGCATGAGCTCGGGTATAGTTTATCTGATCTCCTGTAAGACGTGCGGTGACGAATACATTGGCGAAACGGGTAGACCCCTCTGTGTCCGCATGAAAGAACACCTAGCCGGCAAAAATAGACCAAATACCCCGCTAGGCACACATAGGACCCAGAGACATAACGGGGACGACTTCGAAGTATGTGTCACGATCCTCGCACGCGAATCAAGAACACAGGCGCGAAAAACTCTCGAGGCACTCTGGATTAATTCCAGAAATCCGAAAATGAATCGCAGGGAAGAATGCCTCATTATCACGCGTGATATAGGGCAGTATATAAAACTGCTTTTCTGATGTGAGGGGCACATTATNGGCTTAGAGAATTCGGTAAGCGTAGTTGAAATACCACCGAGTAATCTTAAGCGCCAGCTAGTTCGTAACCGCCTATATGACCGTCTATGTGCAGCTCAAAATTGCATAATTTGCCCCAGTGGTAGAGACGGTGATTGCATGAGCTCGGGTATAGTTTATCTGATCTCCTGTAAGACGTGCGGTGACGAATACATTGGCGAAACGGGTAGACCCCTCTGTGTCCGCATGAAAGAACACCTAGCCGGCAAAAATAGACCAAATACCCCGCTAGGCACACATAGGACCCAGAGACATAACGGGGACGACTTCGAAGTATGTGTCACGATCCTCGCACGCGAATCAAGAACACAGGCGCGAAAAACTCTCGAGGCACTCTGGATTAATTCCAGAAATCCGAAAATGAATCGCAGGGAAGAATGCCTCATTATCACGCGTGATATAGGGCAGTATATAAAACTGCTTTTCTGATGTGAGGGGCACATTATACTGCCACGTGATTTCTGTGCGGTTGGTCTCTACGTGACATACTTAGTGGAAACCTCATAGGAAGCGGTGAGTGTGCAAAGCTGTGTTCAACGTGATTGAAATCTTGGTTTAGAGTTTCTTTGTTTGGTTATGGAGGCGTCTAGCCGAGTAGATTGCTGTCAACTTGACCTTTCCAGACTCTGAGGAAGGCGAAATCCGCCGAAACGTCAGCGTATTCGTGAATAAAGAACAATAACACCTCGCGTTTGCTCAACAAAAATACGAAGAATTGATCAATGCCGAGGTTAATAGAAGGTCGGTCGTGGGAGCTAACGCGAACGTCAAAAGATGAAATGACTTTACTATCTCCAACAGCGGATAGAACCGCGGTAGTGATGTCCGTCATCATGAACATGGTGCCAGTTCGATTCCGCTCCGGGTCAACCAAGCCACTCACCCGCCGGGGTCGGGAAATTGGTACCGGACTTGTCCGGAAAGAAAAATCACTCTCTGGAATCCAAATGGGAACGCTCCAACCCGGCTATCTCAGGATTCTAGGGAGAATTGCTCGACCAGCATTCTACGATATTCAACATGAAATGAAAATCCTGAAGCAGCAACCGAAGCCACACGTAAAGTTGGGAGATCTTCGCGGACAATGGATGCGAGGAAACGCATCGAATGTGAGAAATGCCGGGATCCGCACAGTAGACGTGAAGACGGGTCATATAAAAAAAAGAAAAATAGGGCACCAACCAACGGAAAAATGACTTCCAAAGTGTTATATATAGACCCACACAAACTCATATATCGCGTCATAATGAAATTAGCATTAACAAAAATTTTACAAAGTCATGAATTCCGGAAGGATATATTTCAGGCATCCACAACAGCAACAACTTTTGTTTCCTTCCATTTCTTAAGAACTATTCGACTATTGATTTTCCGCTTTGACTTAGTATGACTTCTAACTCTCAAATCTGGCCTAACTTTTTTTACCGCAAAAATTTATGTATTCCATTCAACTACTCAATATTAAAGCATCGAGAAAGAAAAATACACGAAAAAATTCATTGAATAGATGAGGACCCATCTTAGGAATTTTATCAAACTGCTTATTGTCACGATATTCCTTGTAACCGTAAAAGAAAAGCAATTTACAGCATATATACGTCTGTAAGTCCTATGCAACCTAAAAAACATGGTGAAGATATCTTCTTTCAGAAGTTTTTCTTCACACTTAGAAGATACGACTAGAACGTTTATGAAATGAAAGGGACCTCTATGTCGTCGTCTTTCTCTTTTTGTTCTTAAACATCGCACTCTAAATCATCTCGTTGACTGCATTGATGGCTTGCTTACTGGCGCGACCATGTTAGGAATTTTCCTCCATTTCCGCAATATTTATATGTGCCTTTCACGAACCATCGAAGTGCCATTCACAGCGCCTTGCTCGATATTTTATTGTGTAATTACTGACTTATGCAATAATAAATAATGAACACTCACATTTGAAGGATACCTGATTTGTCGAGTGCCACAACTCCACTTGGATGTGCACTCATAACACCAATGAGACTAAAGTAATACATCGACCCACCATCGGTCAAATTCTTGACAGAAAATATATCCGTACTCGAGGATCTCTAGAACAAATAAACTGTAACTGAGTGGTCAGCACCATTAATATTGTTATTGTTATTACTATTATTATTAATACTATTATTATTATCATTATATTATTACTATACTATTATTAACACTATTACTATTATGAAATGCTGAGATATTTGCAAAACTCCGGACCACAGGTGTATGCAGTGGGGAACGAACACGCGCTCTTGTCCTTACCGGGGAGCAGCGCTCTTCGCCACTACACCATCCGGGTCCTTCGCTTTGCATGTCTCTCAGCTAGTTCTATCGATCTTTTTGCCATCAGCAATCACCCGTCAACGGGATTGACCTGGGGAGCCAATATCGGCATTGAACCCAGTTAAGCTGAGGCTTAGTTATAATCACAATCTTAACTCTTTTATTTACTGCCTTATTTACTGCCAGTAAAGCGAAGGACCCGGATGGTGTAGTGGTGGAGTGCGCTGCTCCCCGGTAAGGACAACAGCGCGTGTTCGTTCCCCACTGCATACACCTGTGGTCCGGAGTTTTGCAAATACCTCAGCATTTCATACGAGTTATNCTACACCATCCGGGTCCTTCGCTTTGCATGTCTCTCAGCTAGTTCTATCGATCTTTTTGCCATCAGCAATCACCCGTCAACGGGATTGACCTGGGGAGCCAATATCGGCATTGAACCCAGTTAAGCTGAGGCTTAGTTATAATCACAATCTTAACTCTTTTATTTACTGCCTTATTTACTGCCAGTAAAGCGAAGGACCCGGATGGTGTAGTGGTGGAGTGCGCTGCTCCCCGGTAAGGACAACAGCGCGTGTTCGTTCCCCACTGCATACACCTGTGGTCCGGAGTTTTGCAAATACCTCAGCATTTCATACGAGTTATATTTCGCAACATAACCTGCCATTAAGAAGAAAAAGGCAGTAAATAAAAGAGTTAAGACTATTACTATTATTACTCTACTACTATTATTATTATTACTATTTTTATTGTTATAGCTATTACTACTCTGCTCTCAGCGGTTTACCGTCTCATGGTGGCCGGGAGGTGTTCCTAGGTATCAGGCTGCCATGTACAGCGAGGTGATTTATCCCGCGGCAGTCTCCAAAGCTGAGGAATCCGGTGTTTCAAACAGGAAGCCTAGCGAAGAGTAAACCAACACCAGGATCCACCAGCGTCCTGGTATCAAACTAGTTGCATAGTGCCAAATCTGCTTTTGATCTACAATGCTGGCGACTGATTGCCGGAGTGATGACCTGAGGCAAACTTTGACCAGGCTTACCTCGGAACTCCAGGGAACTACAATAACTAAACCAGCTAAGTTCCAAAAAGTGGAGATTTCGCTGAGATCCGCACAACCAGTGGAACAGGCCACTCAAGAACCCAACTATCCAAGTATTACTACTATTACCTGCTACTAATAATAACAATAAATAAAAATAACAATTGTTATTAGTACTAGTATTTGAAGTTTGACATGATGAAGTGTTGAGTTCAGTATCTTACACTATTCCACCAACTATCCAACGACACAGGGAACAGTACAAATCAAAGGACCTGCCAGCTTCTTCAGCAACGAAATCCGATTCTGGTTTATTGAACTAAGCCAAAGCATAACATGGAAACAGTTAAGGTGAAAATTTCGAAAAAAATGTAACCAAATGCAAGAATTTAGTCAATGTATTCCAAATCCTTTTATGGGGAAATCTCTAGCGAATCGAAAATTGGTTCAGTACTTCTCAACATTCGAAAAATCTCTTAAAACATTATATTCAATTTGCACGGAATACAAGGAGGTTCGCGAATTACAAACAAAGGCTTATTTCAAAAATATTGAACAACCTGACGCTCGCGCTGCAAATGTTATGATGGGTTCGAATGCTTTGATTGATATGTACTCGCCATATTCCTCAACATATGAGTTAAATATGATTTCTACATCGTCAAAAGTGGTCTAGCCTTCCAACTTAAAACAGCTGCATCCACAGTTTACAGAGAATTGTATCATCTGGAATAAAAACCAATAGGATCCATAGTCCATGAATCGGTTTTTTTTTCGCGCTTTCACCGTTGAAGCTCACTTATCGTGCAGCAGGACGATTGAACCAAGCAATATTTCTTCTTATAAGACGATCCTGGTCACGAATTTGTCGTCAGTGCAAGCAGTTGCGCGGCTCATGACAAAAATTTCGAAATCCGTTCGTTATTTTAAAAATGCCCGAAACGGAAGCTTCAAATGTCTTAAAATAAATGTATTTTGGAACTTACAACGATCACTAGAGCACACTCATTAAACCTGTTCGGCATTCAGCTTTTGAATTCCTTTCTTCATCGAAAAATTCCTCCCAACAGCTTACCGCCTCATCGTGGCTGGGAGGTCTTCTTGGGTGCCAGACTGCGATTTACAGCGGGGTATTCATTCTCTGACAGGGTCTCCCAAGCCCAGAAGTACTCCGGCGCTTCTATCGAGAAGCCTAGCTAAAAATAAACCAATACCAGGATCCAACACCGTCCTGGTACCAAACTAGTCGCGTGGTGGCAATTCTTCCTCTGATCCACAAGGGTAGCAACTGCATGCGGTGATGAAAACCTGGGGCAGAGTTTCGCCAGGCTGACCTCGGGATTCCAGGGAACAACAACAGTTTAGCCAGTAAATCTACGAAAAATCGAGATTATGCTGGGGACGCACAACCAGTGAGGATGGGGCATTCAAGTTAGTTAGTTAGTAGATCTTTATCGAAAAATTACCAATAATCATAGTAAAGCCAATGCTGTCATGAACGCGTTAAATGACATCCTTGCCAGGCAGAGTGCAGTTTCGAACAGTTTGACGTAAAAAGAAAATGCAGAACATGAAAACCTAGTTTGTTGATGAGAAATATGGCCAGACAATGTTCCGGTCATATGATACACAAGACAAACATGGTTTGTTTTAAATTAAAAAGCAATTTCATAAGCGCTAACACGCCTTTCTCAAGAGAAAAAAAGAATCAGAATCCAATTGTCCCGCAGAGGCTACGTACAAATAGTTTCAGGGGTATTTAACCAACAGCATATATATATATGCATGTATATATACATATATATATATATATATCACTTGTATCACCTGTAGTCCTGTTGATCGTCGAGTTACTCGATCGGCCGCCAGTAAATCTTCCATTTTTCTGTCGCGCGCAAGAGTAGCCCAACGGGTTCTGCTCGCTCTAGGTACATGTCGAGCATCATATCTTTCCTCAAGGCTCTTTGTGAAGAACTCTGACCATCGAATCGACCATGGTGGTCTTCCTGCAGTACGTTTGACATCCCGAGGAATCCAATCACTAACGGCTCTTGTATATCGGTTGTCATTCATACGCATTGCGTGTCTGGCCCAATCTATCTTCGACTGCTTGGAGAAGAGAACGGTATCTTTGATTTTTGATCGTTGACGCGAATCGGAGCTTCGGATCCTATCCCTTACTTGTGTGAAACGGGACAGTCCTAGCATCGTCCTTTCGACTGTGCGTTAGTGGTCTTTCATCCTGCTTATGCAGCCACCAGGTTTCTGACGCGCACGTTAGAGCAGGAAGTGCCAATGTGTCGAAAAGGTGGGCACGGAGTCGGGTGATCCTTGTTCTCTTCACTACATCCTCGATGCTCTTGAAAGCTCCCCAAGCCGCTCGCTTCCTTCTGCTCAGTTTTGGAGCTAAGTCGTTCATCATAATGATTTCCCGACCTAGATAGGCATAATTGGAGCATTCGGAGATATTCGTTCCGTTGAGCTTGAATGAAGCATACGAAACTAATCCGTTCCTCATGAATATCGTTTCTGTGAGATTTAGTCGAAGACCAACCTTTCCACAGACAGGGCTAGGCACGGCAGCCACACGTTCCGCTTGACTAACGTTTGGTGTTATAAAGACGATGTAATCAGCAAAGCCAAGATGGTGTAACTGCCGACCGTCGAGTTTCACTCCCATATTATCCCATGAGGTTCCCGAGGGTGGCAGTAAATAATTTTGGCTAGATGATATCGCCGTGCCTAGCCCCTCTTTTGACGTCGATGACAATATCGTTATAAAATGGTGATATCTTGGTTGTGAAATTTTTCTACAGTTCACGAAGAATCTTTACGTACTGAGCAGGAACTCCTTAACTATCAAGGGCTTCCATAACTGCTTTTATCTCAATTGAGTCAAATCTGTTCCTCAAGACGATGAAGGTCAGACAGAGCGGTCTTTTGTACTCTCGCAATACTTCAATGAGTCTTGTTATCGTGTGCACGTGATCCATCGTTCTATATTCTTTTCAAAACCCTGCTTTATCTCAAATAACTGTCCTTCGTCCAGTGTTCTGTTAATCCTGTTAAAGATGACTCGTGTGAAAAGTTTGTTGACAACAGACGGGAAGCAGATTGGACGATAGTTGCCGATATCGTGTAGGTCACTCTTCTTGAACAATAACGCGGTCCTGCTGGTCTTACACTGAGTAGAGACCTTGCATTCAGACAAGTAACGTATGAAGAGCCGAGCCAGTGTGTTTACGAGCACTGGCGGAAGGTTTTTCAGGCGTTCTGATCTTATCCAGTCCGGACCTGGTGCTGATCGATTTTTCACAGACGAAATGGCATGTCATATTTCGGAAAGGAAAACCGGTGGTACAACATTCCATCCTCCTTTATTCCATTTGACGGAAGGAGAACGTGGTTATTGCAGAGATCTGAGTAATATTCGTGAATGGTTTCTCTCATCGCCCTTCTGGACGCTGTGACTGTTCTGTCTGGGCGTCAGAGTGCAATCATCTTGGTCCTGTAATTGGTGAAGCTTCGGTGGGCTTTGCGAATGTTTTTCCCAGCCTCTGCAGCTTCAGCCATTAGTGCTGCTCTTTTCTCTTTAAGATATTCTTTTATCACCTATCTGCATTCTTTCGCAAGTTCGGACGTTAGTTCGCGGTTGTCTGCAGTTCATGCGATTCCACGCTGGCGTATCAGCTCGAGTGTTTCTGGGGACAGACGTCTCTTGGTGACTTTCGAACTCTCAGCATTCATTGCGCTAACGTGCAGAAGTTGAATGAGCCGATCGTATTCTTCGTCGATGTCATCGACAACGTCATCTTCCCAACAGCCGACTAATGAATTGAATAAGTCCCAGTTTACGGTGGTGCTGGGACTACAGTTTTTGAATTTAGTGGCTTTTTCTCCTTTCCGCAAGAAATAGAAACATAACATAGAATAGAAACAAAGGAGGCGATGGTCCTAACCCGCCTAGAATATTGGGGCAACAGCGAAAGCGGTTTGGCAAAACCTATTTACTATTATGTGGTCTGCTTCGTTGTGGTACTCCTCATTGGGAGACTTCCACGTCCAGCGTTGGGGGTGGGGCTTCTGGAATTGCGAGTTACCAGATCGCTCCATTCTAAGCTGTGGGTCCCAATGTGACATTCTTCAGAAGTTCTTGGTCCAATATTGGCGTTGAAATCCCCAATGATGACCTTGAAGAATGTGTGGTCTTCTCTGTAGAACTACCCCAAGTCGATATAGAACGTTTGGACTTCTTCTTCGCCATAGTTTGACGTCGGCGCGTAAACGAGGAAGATTGTCAGAGCCGGAATTGATCCACATCTTTTCAATGGTAAACGGCCGATTCGAGTTGTTAATTGTTCGAGTGAATCAATGTTCATAGACAAACTCGTGTTGACAAGAATGCCGACGCCGCCAACTTATCTACTATGCATGTTCAGAGGAACAGTACTCCGGTGTCATGGACGGTGTTGTATGGGTGGCGTCTTCTTGTCTCGGCCAGGTCGATGACGTCGTATCTTATCCTTCTTGCTTGCATAACCAAGCCTTCTATCGAGAACTCGGATGCAAGTGGACGTACATTGTAGATACAGATCGACACCATAATTCTTTGAAATCCAGGCAGCTTCCACTGGCCTAAGATTTTAGAAGCCTCTCCGTACTCGTTCTACCCAACGCTGCCGAGTTGGGGGCTCTTTCGGGGCCAGGGAATGAGGCCCGTTTCTTTCACCGTTTTTAGCTTTTTTGATACCCACGTATTGCTTACTGGACTCTGGACGTGGGGGGCTGGGTATATTCACGAGTAGCTTGCCAGGCTCTCGCAGAGTGGACATGGAGCTTATTTGTTGCAGGCGACTCCTAACCGCCATACGCCTCGTAAATACAGAATGTATGCGTCAAATCGACGCAGCAGAAACAAGGAATCCATCCCTGGATCCACCTGTATCTCAGGGAAGCAAAGGTCGCTTTTCGTCCACGATTAACCCTTATCCGCCACATGAGGACGCGCCACGTAGCCTCGCGAAAAACCGGCTATCGTGATCCCTCATATGAGAGAGATTTGTGGATATATATATATATATATATATATATATATATATACGAAGGACCCGGGTGGTGTGGTGGTGAAGTGCGCTGCTCCCCGATAAGGACAACAGCGCGCGTTCGTTCCCCACCGCATACACCTGCGGTCCGGAGTTTTGCAAATGTCTCAGTACCATTGAAGTTATATTTCACAATGTACACCCTGCCTTTAAAAAGAATAGGCAGTAAATAATACGTTAAATTGTGATTATATGTATACAATTGGATCACAAAACCGTGAATGCAGTGGTTTGTGATCGCACCTTCAGAACGAGTTGCGACGACAACTAAAAAACCATTGTTCACTTCCTGTATATATCTGCTACCAACCGAAGAATCAACCTGTCCAAAGTCGTGTTCTATCTGAAAGCTCATATCTACCACAGACATCCTATGAACGCCCAAAGACCGACTATTCGCCCATATTTTTGAAGAAAAAGAAGTGCTTTCGAAAGCATGTGAGATGAGGAAAGCTAATCAGACAGAAAGACCAAAGAAAGTAGAAAAAAGACGCTTAGATAGTTAAGGTTGGTTCTTTATGTTTTTTTGGTTTACTCTTAGCTGGGCTTCAAGTTGTTAAGGTTGGCTTTATATGTCTGTTTTGCAGGGAGTGGAGATCAATACATTCGCTGTACATCGCAGCCCGACACCCAGGAACACCTCCCAGCCACAATGAGGCGTTAAAGCGTTGGGAGGAAAGAGCGGTATTGGTAGCAAGAAATACGGCGATCTCTAGCTACATCACTATCAAACTTCACAAACCCAATTTTGGAAACTATCTCTTGTTAGGTAATATAATATCCATCTCTTGCATTACACTAAGCATGAACAGTAGAGAAAAGTGCACATGTTAAGGTTTATAGAGTAAATCGTCCTCATCAATATCTGCCAGAATATGACCTTGCAATTACAAATCCATGCAGGTATGGTTGCCTATGCGAACCTGTCTTCATGACCAATCAAGTCTTCAGTCGCTTCGCAAACAGTCGACCGGTGGCATCCTCATCTGCGAAGAATAAACCCAATCTCCCTATATGTTTCTCATCTCAAAGAACCGTAAGACTGAGTGTCGATCGAGCGTTTTTGAATTGTAACGTTAATGTAACAATGTATAACCTTCTTATTTACTGCCTATTATTCTTTCATGGCCACAGCCTCAGTGGTGCAGTAAGTAACAAGTGATACCCCAGATATGGTAATCACGGCTTCGAATCTGGATTTGAGTCTGAGTTTTGAAAACATCTCAGCAAAACTGTGGTTACTGTAATAGTTCTTAAGAAATTGAATAACACTGATAAAAACTTTACCACTTGGGATTAGATAGCTGCATACTGCGTCGCAACTTCAGACACTTTTCATTGTGTTAATTGACCTATCAATGCTTAGATTTAAATCTATAATTGCTTACGATAGGAAAATAGAATAGCTGTAGAAGTGAAGGGATGCAAATTCCCGCTCGATGTTAAGTGATGTCATTATATACAAGGATATACAATATCCTGTCCGGTGTATAGGATAGAAGTTCAACGGGGTCGTTGACCGGACACCGATCTCAGATACATAACAGAGTAGATGTGGCTAATGTTACTACTCCAAGTCCTCCATGTTCGTTGACATTAAAAAAAAGGTATTACACTAATGCCACGGATCCTGCTCACATGAGGGATCTTGAGTATATTAGTCGCGAAGCTACGTGGCGCATCCGCAGGTGGCGACTTATGCTTTCTTGAGACACAAGCGGATCCAGAGGATAGACTCTATATTCTCGTTGATACGGAATGTATTCTACGAGTCGGTTTAGGATAGAGCAGTGGATAGCGATGTCGTCGCTCATGAAGCAAAAGAGTTAGCTCGTTCCCGGCCACAACACTCTCCTCCAATCGACATGGGGATGTATTCCCACGACTATCTCCAAGAATGCAAAGAGAATCGACTCGACCAGAATTCTACGACATTCATAGAGATGCCGAAATCTTCAATCAGCAACTGAAATGGTGAAATGTTCGAAGACCATGGTGGATGTTCGATGCGAGGAAACGAATCGAGTGCGAGAATTGCTCGGACCTGCACAGCAGATGTGATGACGGGTCATGTAAAAAAAGATTCTATGAATCAATTCGGCCAAAAATCTGCAATAAAGTTACAGGGAAGTATAAAGGAAGCGGTTAGGAGTCGCCTCCAACAAATAAAATAAGCTCCCCATCTACTCTGGAATAGACCGGTAAGCTACCCGTAAGCATACCCAGCCCAACGGTCAAATGTCAGCAAGCCATACTGCCAGTATCAAATAATAAACACAGTAAAATAAGTGAGCGTCATTCACCTGACCTCGAAAGGGTCTCTGAAAAGTGTTGAGTAGGACAACTGCGGACACGCTGCTAAGATTCCAGAGCCATCTTAAGCTACTTTTTTCGATAGAAAACTTGATCATGCAGGCAAGAAAACAAAGTACGACGTCATCGGAAGGGCCGAGACGAAAAGATGCCACCCATTCAACGTCGTCTACGACACCAAAGCAGAATTGCTCCACGAAACATATGGCAGCAGTGGAGATGGCGACGTCGGCGTTCTCGTGGATACGAGTTTGGCCATGAGCATCAACTCATTGGAACAAATAAAAACCCGAATCGGAGTTTTACAGTTGAAGAGATGAGGATCAATAAAGGGTTTGAAAATACCCGCCGCCCACGCACCTATAGCTAGCTACGACGAAGACGAAGTCGAAGGGTTCCCTATGAACACTAAGAAATTCTACAAAGAAGAACATCCATTCTTCAAAGTCATCATTGGAGAATTTAACGCTAAGAATGAACTCAAAAGAACGTCTGAAGAACGCCATATTGGGACCTACAGATTAGAGTGGAACGAGCACGGTTAGCGGCTGTCTGAGTTTTTCATGATGACCGAGTCCATTCATGGTAATTCACAATTCCAGAAGCCTCACTTTCAATGGCAGAAGTGGGAGTCCCCAATGGAGAGTACTAAAATCAAATAAACCAGATCACAGTAAGTCCACTGTTTTGCCTAAACGATGTCGTTGTTTTCAAAAAATTCTATACGGCATAAGACCATCGCGGTTTTCGTGCAAAATTCTATTTCTCGCGGAAAGAGAAAAAACCGCTAATTTCAAAAAACGAACTTGCATCCGAACTGGCAAAACAATACAGACAAGAGATTAATGAAGATTTTAAAAAGAGAAGAGCAGCAGTCATGGTCCCAAAGCCTTGCCAATAAGAAAACCAATATTACTGCACCGGGCGACTAGATGGTACAACCAGTGTCCAGAAAGGCAGTGCAGAAAATCACTCACGGTTCCCAAGATCGACTTTCTATTAACCTCGACACTGGATTATAAATGCGTAACTCACGGTTTACTACTCAGGTTTCTTCAGTAGCCACGTCACCATGCTCTCATGTGAAATAAAGAAGCATAGATATCTCGATCACCGGTTCTCCCTCCGAAATCCTACATGATATTTCGTCGGCGAAGAACGACACAACACCAGATCAAGATATGATAGGAGCTGAGCAACTGAAGAACCTTCCGTCAAACCTCGTCAACACACTGCCTCGGCTCTTCACATGTTACCTGTCGGAATGCCAGGTTGATATTCAGAGGAAAATCTGTAAGATTATGTTATTGCTCAGTGGTAACCTCTGTGATATCGGCAACTATTGTCCAGTTTGCTTGCTGTCTATAAACTCTTTCCTCGAGTCATCCTAAGCAGGATTGACAGAACAATAAGGGACCAGTCTTTCCTAGTTTCTTGGATTTGAAGGAAGCTTTTGAAGTTTGAGATATAAGCAGTCATGGAAGCTCTGTAGAGCCAGGTAGTCCCTATTCAAAACGTAAAAATTTTTTGTGAGGTATATAAAAGCATCACAACCAATATATTACCATTCCATAATAATATTGACACCGACGTCAAAAGAGCGATTAAACTAGGCGATACTATCTCGCCAAATTATTTACTGCGACCACCAAAATGGCATGGGAACATTGAAGTGGAACAAACTGGAAGTGGAAATCGATGGTCGACAACCACTACCTATCGTTCTCTTTGCTGATGGCATCCTTCTTATAACACCAAGCATTACTTAGACGGAACGAGCGCTTCCCGGCTTTGATAACGCCTGTGTAAACACTGCTCTTCGACTAAATCTCATAAAAACGATGTTCATGAGGAATGGATCGATTTACTCTGCCCCATTATGGAGTGAATATATCCGAAAGCTCCAGTTAGGTCTACCTAGCTCGGTAAATCAACATGAGGAAAGACTTAACTCCAGGGACGAGTAGGAGGAACCAACGGCTTAGGAACCTTTCAAGAGCATCGAGGATGTGGTGAAAAGAACAAAGAACACTCGAATCCGTGCGCACCCTTTCGACTCCACAATTTTTCCTGCCCTATCGTATGCGTCAGAAACCTGGTCGCTACGTAAGCAGGATGAAAGATCACTCAGCGTTATCGAACGCGCAGTCGAAAGGACGATGCTAGGGGTATCCTGTTTCACATAGGTAAGGGATGGGATCCGAAGTTCTGACCTGCGTCAATTATAAGAAATCAAAGATGCACTTCTATACGCCATGCTGTCGAAGATAAGGTGGGCCGGACAAGTAATGCGTATGAATGACAACCTATGGACAAGAGCCGCCAGTGACTGGATTCCACTGGAATTGACGGGATACCTCGGGTACTACAGAATGACCAACAATCTAATAAACAAAGTTCTTCACGAAAACCGTAGAACATGTGATGCTTAACGAGTTTCCAAGGCGAGAAAGACCGAATGGGCTACTGCTTCACGCGACAGGAAGAAATAGAAGATTTACTGGCGTCCGCTCGAGTCACTCGATGACCAACGTAACAACACGTGACAGGTGATATTTCACCTCGAGGTGGAAAGGTGTCGAACTGATTTGACCCACCACAGTTTCCTTAATGATAACGGACAGAATGGTTACGACCCAAAAGTATGTATGAGGAAATGCACCAGAAATAGGAGCGGTTGCAAAACACTTTGGTCTACAGAAACGGACCAATCGCACTCCATGATAACGCGCTGCCACAAAGAGCACTACAAAAAAGCCAAACGAGATAAACGTTGAGCAGGTTGATCTTCATCGACCATGCTAACTAGACCGCTCGCTCATTACCATTTCTTCAGGCATCTCGACAACCCTCTGTATAAGAAGTGCTTCGGAAACTTGAGCGGAGGCCAAAATTCCCTTCAAGTCTCCAGAGATTCGGAATTTTAAGGAAGTGTTATAAACAAAGTTGCTTCTCGTTAGCGAAAATGTGTGAATTATAACATTTTTACTTTTACCAGTAAATCCTAGTTTAAGCTGAGATATACCAGTTTGAAAATACGGTTTGAAATCGATCACAAATTTCCGAAGAACCTATTAGTTTGCTCAACATCGCCACCAAAGAAAAACAGCGGTGCATGTAGAAGAGAGAACACTATTAGGCTACGAATCGTTGTCATCTTAGATCAGGACTTTCATGAGCTTCCAAGTTGATACATCACTTTTTTCTTTGCATTAAATAGCTTTGCTGCTGATGATATTCTATTGTAAATGACATTCATTGTCAAAGAAGATGAGATACAAAAAGAGAATATGCTATTAACTATTATTTAAGGCAATGAAATAAATATTTTTATAAATGCAATATCTGAAACTAAACAGCGAAAGGTTAAGAAAATAAGAATCAAAAACTATCTTCAGGATTAAACTGTGCTTTGCGCAGTGGTTAGGCTAGAGGTACCTTGGAGTACACACATAGCCGTTTTTTTATGCCGCTGAGGCCAACCAAAGGTCTTATCCCTCCAGTTTCTGCATATCAATAACAGCCAACTATGAAGGATACATAAGTACGCCACCAAAAACCATTGTATTTCCCATGTATGGGTTCATTCACGTCTACAATGCTAGATCTTACTTGATACTTGAACGACCCGTCATCACTAGTTGTGCTGGCCCCAGCACAATCACCATTTTTCGGAAATTTGCTGGTTAAGCCATTGTGGTTCCCTGGAATCTCTAGGACAGCCTGGCCAAAGTCTGCCCCCGGTGCTTGGTTTAATCGAATATAAAAGAGTAATTCGATAAATTATGAAGATTGTACGTTATAAAATGTTTTTTAGTACAGTATTCAAAATGTAAACTGAAGATTAAGATAATAACAATTCATGACTATTTTCAAAGATGTAGTGAGACAAATCGCATCGATGAACGCGCACTTTATGAATTCCTAACACTTTCCACATATGATAAGCAATTCTTATGACGTCGGCTACATAACCATGTTTCAATAACTCCCCTACAAGTTCACTCGACGGTTTACTACTCCATACTGATGCGAGGTATCTCTATTTATCGTACTTCAGCGTATAAACTACAGCAAGCTATAAAAATAAACTCATCCAAAAAGCAGTTTTTCCCTTCAAATCACCAAATGTAGGGAATAATTCTTCTGAATTGGCCCATTCTTCATTTCTCTGCTTTCGATTACAGAAAGAATGATAAAAATGTTGTGGGCGGCAAAATGTATTTCATTGCACACAATTATATCGACCATTTGAGGCGCCACGCTTGGTTACAACGGATGCACATCGTCCGCTATGTGTTAATAACAGGGCCGTTCACTTTTGCATGAATATAAAAAATACCATAAATTAAGAAAGTTACCTGGCCGAGCATATCGCAGCATTCAATTGCGTATCTCACAAGCGTATGTAGAAATTTATCTTCTTCATTGGCAAAATTCAATACTATGTGAATAGCATTTCGAGCAACCACAAAAGGAAATCTATTCCGTTTCCAGCGTTCATGTGCGCCATTGCGAGGAGAAAGTGCTGTCATCACCTGAATATGTACATATATGTATACATACATATGTACATGTGCACATATATATACGAGTATATATATATATATATGTATAAGTATATACACATGTATAAATGTACAACTCACATACGTCTTAACAATTAAACTAATAGAAACTCATCCTGCTCCAAAATGTACTCATACTGATATAATTTCACAAAAGTAAAAAGCGTGTGCAAACAGTTCTTTCTTAACAATAATAGCTCCAATTTCAATATTCCACATATGGACAACATCCTAATGATTCATGGACGTTCTCAATACGTTCTCAAATTATGATATATTAAAACAAAAAATGAACGTGTCGAGGTCAATAAATCCGTTAACGAAGAAACATAAAACATACTTCCTCAGATCTTGTCACCTGTATCATCTGTTGCACCCTTGATCGTCGACTTACTCGAGCGAGTACCAATAAATCTTCCATTTTTCACTGCTGCTTGCAAGAGTGGCCCATTGGGTTCTACTCACTTCAAAGACCCGTTAAGCACTATACGTTTTTTTCTAGTGTTCTCGTGAAGAACTCTGACCAACGAGTTCGCAGTCTTTCTGCAGTACGTTTAACATCCCGAGGAATCCAGTCACTAACGGTTCATGTCCATCAGTTGTCGTTCATACACACTACGTGTTTGGTCTACTTTATTTTCGACAGTTTGGCGTAAAGAACGGCATCTTCGATTTCTTATCGTTGACGTAGGTCGGAGCTTCGGATTCCTTCTAACAGTTGTGTAACACGGGATACCTCTAGCATCGTCCATTCGATTGCGCTTTCAATAACACTGAGTGAACTTCCATCCTGCTTACGCAGTGACCAGGTTTATGACGCATGCGTAAGGTATGACCAACCATTATGTTGGAAAAGTATTCAGGTAGTTGGGTGTTCTTTGTTCTCTTCACTATACCCTTGATGCTTTTGAAAGCTCCCCAAACCGTACGCTTCCGCCTGCTTAACTCTGAGGTTAAGCTGCTCGCCACGTTTATTTCCTGATCTACATAGATGTAACGTGTGAAAAGCCGTACGACTGGTGGAAAATGCTTTAATTGTTCAAATATTATCCCATCCTGACCTGGTGTTATTCCAATCTTAACCGACGAAATAGCGGCTCGTATTCAGGAAGGAGGAATCGGTGGGAGGACATATCCATTCTACTTTATTTTAGATGAAGGGACGAGGACGTAGCTGTTGAAGATCTCCGAGTAGTAATCGTGACTGATTTTTAATCCTGAATGATTTTCCCCATTCTGGAAGAAGTTACAACTTCGCCTGAGCGTCAGAGTGGAATCATCTCGATTTTGGAATTGATGACGCTTCCGTGATTTTTGCGAATAGTTTCCCAGCATCTGCAACTTCAACCTTAATTGCTGCTCTTCTTTCTTTATAATTTTCTTCTATAGCCTGTTTCCCCTGTTTTACAAATCCGGATGTCAGTGGGTCTCCTGCGACCATAAACGTTGACGTAACAGCATGAGTGCTTCTTTAGACAGACGTCTCCTGGTGACTTTAGAACTCTCACTTTTCATAGTTTTAACGCGAAGATGTTAAATGAGCAGATTACATTTCTCTTTGACGTTATCCATAACGGTATTTTCTCAACAGCAGACTAACGAGCTGAATAAATCTCGCTTTTGTGGTGGTTATGGCACTTTGTTTCGTAAATTCAGCGGCTTTCTCTCTCTTTCGCGAAAAATGAAATCTTGCACTATGCGATGGTTTGACCCCGTGCAGAATTTTGGGACCACAGCGACAATGGTTATGCAAATCCTTCAGTTTACTTAGATGTTGTATACTGCGTTACAGTGCTCTCCACTGGGTGACTCTCCCGTATAGCATTAAGTGCGGTGCTTCTGGAATTGTGAGTTACCATGCGATGGTCTTGATCGTCATGATAAGCTCAGACACCGCTCTACTGCTCGTTCTATTCCAACCCGCAATATTTTGTTTTTCAGACGTTCTTTTGGGTTCAAATTTAGCGTTAAAATCTCCAATAATGACTTTGAACAATGTATGACTTTCTCTGTAGAACTTCTCCAAGTCCACATGGAACATCTCGAGTTCGTTTTCGTCATCACTTGTCGTAGGTGAGTAGACGGCGAATATTGGCAAAGCCGGTTTTGATTCAGATGTCCTGAAGTGTAAACGTCCGATTCAGGTTGTCAGATGTTCGAATAAATCGGTGTTCATGGTCGAAGACGTGTTGCCGAGAACGCCGACTCTATTATCGCATATTCCCAAAAACAGTTATTCTCTGGTGTCATAGACGCCGTTGAATGGAAGACGCCTTCTCGTCTCAGCCAGATCAATGACGTCGCATCTTGTCCTTCTTGTCTGTATGATCAAGTCTTCCATCGAGGACTCTGATTCAGGTGTGGGCACAATGTAGGCAAAGATCGTCACCTTAGTCCTCTGCGATTCAGGTTGCCTAGAATAGCCTGAGATTTTAGCAACCTCTCCGTACTCAACCAACCTAACGCTGCCATAATGGGGCTCTGTCGGGGTTACTGGAATGAGGCCCGTATATTATAGTGTTCAGTGTTTGATACTCACGTAGAGCTCGCCCAGGTGTTAACGTGGCGACTGGGTAAATTCACAGGTGCTGGGTAAATTCACAGGTGCTACTCTCTCTCAAGGAAGAGAGGTACACTTGCCTGTTAATTGATTGCAGACTTTTGGCCGAATTGATTCGCAGAATAAAATCCGTACAAACGAGAACACATTCACACGAACGGGCATGAAACGCATTCGTAAACACAGAAGTTAACGTCAAGTCGGCGCAGCAGGAACAAGGAGTATTTCCTCTGGATCCATTTGCGTCTCAGGAAAGCATAGGTCGCTTTTGGCTCGCGAAAAGCCTGCTATTTGTCATGGCCGCCTGGAGATGGACCACGTTGTCTCGCGACCAACCGGCATAAGATCCCTCTACGAAGGACATTCTTCAGTGCCACGAGCTAACACTTTGTCTCTTTGCTTCTAAAAGTTACTCAACTTTCCTCTAATATCTACGAAGCTTGAGAACTAATGAAGAAAGAACAGATAAAGGATATGCAGACATCGTGAAAAAATACCAATAATGGTAAAAATACTAGAAAACAAGATGCAGTAAAAATAGTATACTTTTTCAAACACATTCCAGAATGCGTCTAAAGCAGAAGATTTCCCAGTCTCCTTCAAATCGGAAGAGATGCGCCCAAGCAGTAAAGCAATTGACTCCCAGCTTACTTCGCTACCTTCTCCACTCAAACTGTCATCGATTAACGACTGTATAGAGGAGTCATCTGTTATAAAAGCGGCATTTAGCAAGCATCCGACACTGCTGTCACGTCAATTACCTCACCACAAAAAGCTCGAAGAGGGGAAGAAAATAATTTCGGTGGGCGCAAGAAGAGAGAATAAATCGAATCGGCTGCCGGTTCCGCGCACTCATTCGCAATCCAGATCTTGTTTAATGTATCAAAACGATAAAGAACCATAGCAGCGTTCCTAAACAATAAACAGACATACAAGAAACACTATTTAAAAATAAGAACAAGAAATGCCAAACTCAGAATTCAGAAAGGTGAAGCGATCAGCGTAATTGGGATCATAGTAACCATGTATAGCAGCAGCGGCCTTGCTTTGTGCTAGTGTTTCACATGCTGATTGAACAAGAGTAGGCATAGAGTTCATCGCAGATCGCCAACCCGACGGCATCACTGCGGTAGCCTAACAATTTCATTGATATACTAATGGAAAAATACCGCGAAAAAAAAGAATGTTCGTATGGATGAAAAACTATTTGGTAGTGAATGATAAATTTACTCCCTCGTTACTATCCATCACCGATTCATCTCAATGAGTAATCCCCAACGCAATGAGGGATATGGCGGCGGATAGAGGGTTAGATGCGGACAAAAATGGCATACACCTGCCCTTAGTGGCATGTCGATTTGAAGAATGAACTTCACTTTTAATCAATGAAAGAACCCTGAACTCTCTCAGAATATCGTTACGTCCATGACCATTCGTGCTAATTCAAAGTTCCAGAAGTTATCCTTTTGACGTTCGACGTGGGAATAAATCAGAAGACAGCACAATGAAATAGACCGTATTTCATGGAACGCTTCTGCTAACCCGTGTCGATATTATCGCAAAATTTCAAAACGGATCAAACCGTCGTTGCTTTCGCGCCACTTTTTTGCAGGAAGCAGAGTAGACCAAAAAAACTTAAGAAAAGAAATGAGACCACAGCAAACTGAGATTTATGTTCAAATCTTAAGCAGGATGGTGAGAAGATACTCCTCTCGACAACATTCTTAAGAAACAAGACCGACTTATGAAACGCGTTCACAGTCGCGCTAACGAAGCAAAAGTTTGAAATTAATGTCTCTAGAAAAACTCGAGCTGACTGGCAACCGTGAAGTCCCACAAGAAGCGTGAAATCATCAGCTTACAACCAAACTTTCCAAGCCCTGCAAAGAAGCGATATAAGATCCTAAGGAAAGAAGTACTACACGCAGAAACTGCAGAGGTTGGGAAGAGTATCGGCACGCCATGATTTAACCAATTACAAAACAAAATAAACGACCCCTGCCTCCAAACGGAACACTAAGTGCTTTCAGGACAACAATGGAAAAAGTTCCCCAAAATCCTTCGAAACTTCTATTCCAATCTCTTCGAAGACCACGTGCACCTCCCTTCTCATGAGATCAGAAAGGATGAATAACCTATAGCCCAAGCAATTCGCCCTTCAAAATCCCAACAAGCTTAACGCTGAAAAACTGAATAACACCTAGTGTGACAATACTATCTCCAAAAATCTTAATAAGTAACTTCCAGCCCTCATCAGCATAATGACTTCGTTCTTCAAACTTCATCACCAGAACGCAAAGGTTACAGACTAAACAACTACCAGAAATACCGCTTTAACATCTCCACGACACTGGCAATTACAGCCCAATTTGTTTGCTGCTTACCGCCTGCAAGCACTCCGTTCCAGTTATCATCAGTGAAAATGAGAGGTTTAGAGCAGAGAGAGACCAGTCCGTGCCATCGGAGTTTTCGAAAATGATCCATAATAGAACGCAATCGTTCAATAAAAAACCCACTGGGACATCGGAAGAGCACAAGACACTGCTCTCACTCTTTTAACGATTATAAGATCTTTGATTTAGGAAACACAAAATGGAAGCTATAATGAAAATTCTAACAAGCCACAGTATCCCTAGTCAGAACAAAAAATTCTTTCATGGGCTATATTGTAATTTTAAAACAAGAATATCATCACTTTGCAAGCACATCACTATATTTTCTTGCCATGAATGCAGGCGATTTCAACGATGCAAGTAAAAAGAAAAAACAGATCTTCAGTTGAATATAAGAAGGATGATGTTCACGAAAAACGGACCTATTCCTGGTGTCACATCAAACCTAAAAGGAACAAGTACCTTTATCTGCTACAGCTATGCGCATCTGAGAAGTTGAAAATGATCTGGGATATAGCCTCAGAACTTATAAAAGTACTAGAATTTTGGAGGACAAAAAAAGGACGTAACACATTAGACACAGATTATAGATCAAATTTACACTCATTCCGCTCAACTGTTCTTAATGCAATCTTATGTATGAACTGCTCAGCGCCCATTTCTTCATCGTATATCATTCTCTTTTCTCCAGTTATTCACCACCAACTGAAATGCACATCGGCTTCTTATCAGATGCCGGAGCAGACACCATTCACTCTAGGATTACTGATGTGAAGCTCTTTATCTGCGTCTTTGGCGAGATTGAAGCAATAGGTAGTTTGCCTCACTATCAGCTATCACTTCTTTCCAAACTCTTCAAAAGCCCCTAAAGAGAAGAGAACCCCCATATTGAGCATCACGGTACAGCTATGACAAGGCGGTAAACTTTTTACAGCGTGCACAGATTTCCATATAGGTGAAATTTACTACACTGAATCACCATATTACACATAAGCTTAACTTGAAATCTTAGTTTTAACTTTTTGAAATTGCATGAAAATTTGCTCTTTAATGGCGCAAACAACCACTTTTAAATTCAAAGCCACAATCCATACCATTCGTAAGATGTCGGACAAAAAAAGTGTCGCTTTCAATCCACTAGCAGAGTCTGGTTGTGATACGATTAGACGAGCCAGAGACTGAAACTCCAGCGATTCGACAATGATAACGGACTATGTGCAGCATGTGAAACTTGTAAAAATCCATAAAGTTTAAAAACTCGTAAAAAATTAAGAGTTCCTCAATAGTCTACCGACAATATGAAAACTTCTTCATGATATCAGAATAAATGATAAGGCATCTCTAAGAAGTATAGCCAACCTGCAGAAAACCAGCATTAAACAAAATGAAACCAGCTAGAGCACGAAATGAGGCTAGGAGGTCAACGTGACGAATTCGATCCTTTAAAAAAAGTAGGGTAGATTTTACAGTGAGTAAACTATAAGCTTTTACACATTCAACAAAAAGATGAACAACCCCGTATTAGTAAAGGAATATCAGACTTCAGGAAAAACAGACATAATCAATAAGCACAAAGGATAACTAACTTTGTCTTGCGCGATGAGCATTTCACTTTGAGCAAGTACAAAGTCGTTATTAAGAGAACTGCGAAATAAATCCGGAGTGGCTATGCCAGCTATAAATGGTTAGAAAGCAGCAATGGTAATAGAACATGTATAAAAAAACATAACACTAACCATAAAATTCCAAAGCTTTAGGCCAGCTCTCAAAAACCATAGAAGCATAAGGCACATCCATGAAGTCACAGCAAATATCAACAATCATATCCCGAATACGCGATATGTTCGAATCATCGACGGTACCCAAACCAAGGTATTCCAGTAATCTAAACTACAACTTAATTCTCAATGCATATTTTTAAAAAAGTGAACGCAGAGGTATAACGTCTCCAAAACCTTAAGATAGAACTGGTTTAGAGATAATTAAGAACCTGATCTGAATAAAAACAACCTAAAAGGTGAAGATGGAATAACTGTAGAATTTGGTCCAATTGCAGCACAGGAAAATAGACCAGCCCATGACCGAAGAATACATAAAAAGGAGTGTGAAAAGTTATGCATTGCGGCCTCGACTATTCGTTCACCTCTAAACAACGCTTATTAACAGATCTGCCAAAACTACATGAACACCAAATTTCCCATTTCTCAAAATCAGAACAGAAGCGATCAACACCTAGACGACCATGCGTCTAAGTTTCCTTACTTTCTCGCCACCTTACACCATAAATGAAGACTTTCTTTGTGCTACAAAGATGATAAATATGCAATGAAGGCATAGAAAACTCTCACTTAAAAGTTTGTCCCACTTCGGGCCCCTCCATGCTAGATTGCTAACCAGTACAGGGGTCAAAAAAGTAAAAAATAACACATAAAACAGGTTGGGCAATCAAAAAAGTGGAAAACAAGAAGATGTCACAAAGAAAAAAAGCACATTTGGTCGCCAGTGTATTAAACAATGATAATAAAATCAAAAACTTGGACGAAGTACAACTACAAGGAATCAGAGGATACAAAACAGACAAGAGAGAGTAGCAAAAAAACCTCACTGCTCGGTAGAAGACAAGTTCTTCTGGAAAAAACCAAACTCGATCAAAGGCGCAAAAATTTGCTGGAAAATCATTTTATCAATAAAAATAAACAGATTTGAAAACAATACCAAGTCTCAAAGTATTTATCAATACCTCCAAAACTAGATGCAGTTTTCCTTTCTCACGCAAACTTTGTCGATCAAGCCAGGAAACCAAAATGTGAGCCACAACAGACGCGACGCCTCGACTTGTCACACTGGCACCCATTAACACACGAACCTAAAGGGTTTCTATTTAAGGTGCACTTCGTGTACTTCACATACCATATACTTTGTATATCCAAACATACCATCCAATCAGTACCAGCCATATTCAATATGAGTTCAGGCTCGAGAACACAAAATTCCAGAAAAACCTCAAAGCAAGCAAGTGAAAGCCTGAAAATGAGGGCATTTGCAGCCAACCAAGATTTCCATAAGCGCTCAAACCACACAGATAAAGGACAGAGGACAAAGGATAAAGGATAAAGGATAAAGCTCCAAGAGTTGATCAATCCCTGAGATGCGACATGCATGCGACTCCATTAAGCATCGTTTGGAGGCGACTGAATGCATATCTAGCCTTTACAATGACTCGCGGTGGCCTACCGATGTATCGAGCTAGTGCCGCTATCCTCCCAGACAAGTCTGGTACCTATTTGCCGAACCCGGAGGAATGCCTGGTGGGCCATAGGCGCGACGAACGATTCCACGTGTGTGTTGCAGGGCACCTTCGGCCACTGCGCCACACACGCCCCTACCACAAAAATATGAGTTCTAAATTAACATATATCCGTTGTTTTCCTACGCTCGACAATCATAACTGTTTTCGATAGGGAATAGATTATGTAACAATGAGACTATTAGCAACTCAAAATTCCATGCAACGTTTTTTGCCTTCCGTGTGGAAACAACATGGAACAATAGTTATTTGAATTAAATTAACTCACCAATCTGTGACGCTTTCCTCATCATCCACCTTCTTGGAAATATTAGTGGGATCAGTAGTTATTGAAGAACATACAGCACGCAAGGCCAATGCAATCACTGGTTGCATAACCGACTTTGGAAAAGCATATTTTCTGTAAGAGAGATGTCACACTGCACATACAAAAACCGCCTAATAGAAACGCCTAATGTGAGCTCGGTACAATGCATTCGGTGCGCAAATGATTGCTACCTCATCTAAAGTATCTCAATTTTGAATGAACTTTGTTGATGGAAGTAAAAATAATGCGAATCTGCATATCTTTGACTAAAAGACCACCTATTTTATTCTATCAAATTAAAATTGTAGTCTCCTGAAGTCCATGACACATATTTATCTTCCTTTTGCGTCAAGACTTGTACTTCGCACACGACAGCAAATAAAGACATTGAAGAGAGCAAGACACAAGGTTGGTGCTTGTGTCGTTTACGTCTGAAGATGCTACTTTGAGTTGGAACTTCCAAAAAATTTGAATTTTTCTCACCTCCTGGTAACCCTAAGTCTAAATATTTTTAAAATTTAAAGAATACTGCATAAAACTATTATACACCATTGAGACGATGAAGAAAATTATCTTCTTCGACGTGAAAAATTCCCAAATCCTCAAACATTCCTGATCATCTACCCATCGTTAGCGGTCGGAAAATCAGATTCATATGTTATGTGTTACGCACTTTAGAACCCACTACATTTCAATTGAGCATTTCCAATTTACAGCACACTTTTGCTTCCATAAAAAACACAATACAATACAACGCTAGCTGACGTTTCGGCAGTATCGCCTTCTTCAGAGCCTGGAAGGGTATACTGATATACAATCTACTAGGCCAAACGCTTCAATGACACTTACAAAAAGACGAAAGACTCCTTGGTAATTACATGATCAACAACTTCTCGAAAAAACCCACCGCTTTTTCGTGATTTCCAAAGAGGAAGTTTAGAACAGCTGATTATAGTCGCATGTGGTTGACGACTGCGCCATCCCACATCAAAAATCGATGCGAACGTACGGGATCAGGTCGCGTATGACCTCCGGGCATTCGTCCCTGCTATTCATTGTAGGGTTTTTGGCATTGATCCAAAAAGCCTCTAGGAGTTTTCGCGCTGGTGTTTTGGACTCCTGTGCAAGGATATTGACTTTTACTTCAAAATCCTCTCCGCTATGCTTTTGTATCCTACGCGTGCCTAGTGGGGTGCTTCGTCTTAGTTTTCGTTTGCCGTCTAGGTGTTCTTTTATACGGATACACAAAGGTCTGCCCGTTTCGCCAATATATTCATCTCCGCAATTGTTACACGAGATCAGGTATATCGTACCTGAACTCATGCAATCACCGTACTTGCCGTAAGGGCAAATTACGCAATTTGTTGTTTCACACAGACGGTCATACAGGCGGTTGCGAACTAATTGGCGACGTAGAGTAGCCGGTGGTATTTCAACTATCGTTACCGATTCCTCTAGACTTGCCCTTCTTAAGCATCGTTTTATAGCTACGCTTACNTCTCCGCTATGCTTTTGTATCCTACGCGTGCCTAGTGGGGTGCTTCGTCTTAGTTTTCGTTTGCCGTCTAGGTGTTCTTTTATACGGATACACAAAGGTCTGCCCGTTTCGCCAATATATTCATCTCCGCAATTGTTACACGAGATCAGGTATATCGTACCTGAACTCATGCAATCACCGTACTTGCCGTAAGGGCAAATTACGCAATTTGTTGTTTCACACAGACGGTCATACAGGCGGTTGCGAACTAATTGGCGACGTAGAGTAGCCGGTGGTATTTCAACTATCGTTACCGATTCCTCTAGACTTGCCCTTCTTAAGCATCGTTTTATAGCTACGCTTACTTCATCGCTCAGATGGTCTGGGAAATATTTCGCGCAAATAAGGGGTGATGA
Organism: Angiostrongylus costaricensis; assembly: GCA_900624975.1. Lineage (NCBI taxonomy): Eukaryota > Metazoa > Nematoda > Chromadorea > Rhabditida > Metastrongylidae > Angiostrongylus > Angiostrongylus costaricensis. The sequence continues at coordinate 64,314 of UYYA01004647.1, forward strand.
TGAGCAATGAGGTAAGCGTAGCTATAAAACGATGCTTAAGAAGGGCCAGTCTAGAGGAATCGGTAGCGATAGTTGAAATACCACCGGCTACTCTACGTCGCCAATTAGTTCGCAACCGCCTGTGCGAAACAACAAATTGCGTAATTTGCCCTTACGGCAAGTACGGTGATTGCATGAGTTCAGGTACGATATACCTGATCTCTTGTAATAACTGCGGAGATGAATATATTGGCGAAACGGGCAGACCTTTGAGTATCCGTATAAAAGAACACCTAGATGGCAAACGAAAACTAAGACGAAGCACCCCACTAGGCACGCATAGGATACAAAAGCATAGCGGAGACGATTTTGAAGTAAAAGTCAAGTCAATAGGAGTCCAAAACACCAGCGCGAAAACTCCTTGAGGCTTTTTGGATCAATGCCAAAAACCCTACAATGAATAGCAGCAATGAATGCCCAGAGGTCATACGCGACCTGACCTTGTACGTTCGCATCAATTTCTGATGTTGGATGGTGCAGTCATCAACCGTATGCGACTGTAATCAGCTGTTCTAACCTTCCTCATTGGAAGTCACGTAAAAAAAGCGGTGAGTTCTTCGAGAAGTTGTTGATCATGTAATTACCATAAAGTTTTTTGTCTTTTTGTAAGTGTTATTGAAGCGTTTGGCCTAGTAGATTGTATATCAGTATACCCTTCCAGGCTCTGAAGAAGGCGATACTGCCGAAACGTCAGCTAGTGTTGTATTGTATTGTGTTTCTCTATGGAAGCAAATGTATGCTGTTTAAAAACCTCGCGATTGCTGAACAAGAAAATGACACATTCATATTCCAATGCCGAGATTAAGAGAAAGTCGATCCTGGGAACTATTACAGCACACCTTTAATGGGAATCTCATATAACGAATTCACCGGGAAAAATCGAAAGGACACAAATAACAATATTTCAAAACCGATTTTTGTTTACCCTCGGTATGTCTAATCAACATATATTTCTTTCTTGCACCACCTAAACCTTCCTGCAGCAATCATCCGTCAGCGCAGACACCTAAAGTCCGGAGTTTTGCAAATACCTCAGCATCATCTTGGTTGTATTTCACATGATACCTTGCCGTGAAAAATTATAATATGCAGTAAATAAAAAGGTTAAGATTGTGATTTCAGCTTCAGCCTCAGCATAACTGGGTTCATTGCCGATTTGAGCTCCACAAATCAATTCCGCTGACGGGACTGCTGATGGCAGTGATTGATTGAAAACTAGCTGAGAGACAGGCGAAACAAAGGATCCGCAAGCCGTGGTTGTGAACGCGTTAACTCTCGGAAAGAGTAATAGCGCGTTCGTTCCCACCGCAGACATCTGCGGTCCGGAGTTTTGCAGATATCTCATCATTGTCTTGGTAGTCTCTATTCAGTCGACGTTTCGACGTCCTCGTCTTCATCAGAGTCGATGGTCCACAGTTGTTCGTCTTCTCGATGTGGAATGTGGCAGCAGTTTTTTACAGGATGATTGTTGTTGATAATGTATGTCGCTTCGAGGTGAGCTTGCCTCGACTAATATTCGAGCGGTGTTCTCCCAAGGAAGATCGGAGTGGGTACGACTACGAAGACGCCACATCGAGATAACGAACGGCTGTGGATCATAGACTCGGATCATTCGCTCTAAGGAGGACGAAGCTGTCAAGATGTTATCCGAATCAACCTCTTATTAGCTTAATAATCTAAGTGGGAAGTTATTATTAAAGCCAACGTTAAATGACGGTCAATCTGAAAAAAAATTTTCATATAACCGTTCTTTTTGGTGTTAGAAAATGACGATGAGAAGATGAGGCCCAGAACTAGCAGTGAGGTTTCCAGCCATATGTTAAAAATTCCGCCAACATTACTTGGTAAAAGTTGTCGATTTATTTCTATTATGAAATAGGAGCGTATACAACACTGGTCACAGTCGCCTCGAAATGAAACCGTGCTAGTTGGTTTGATCCAGCGCCATTGACCAGTGAAACCCTCAGTCTAATCAGCGTAGCCAAAACCTAGTTCTCTTGTAACACCACTGCTATGATACACTGTTAGGTTATCGTAAGTTATTGTATAGGCTAAAGTGGGGAATAACCACTATGGTGCTTGATGAAGCCGAGAAATGCGTGATGTTTCCATCAGGAATTCATTAACGCCGCACAGTTTATAATTTATCCTTCATGCTCTGAAATGAATCAAAACACATGGAGAGAGGCACAATGCCACAACTGCATGTCTTCTCGACCAACGTTATTTGGACAGTACGATGACGGTTGCTCTCAGTGCTTTAGCTGCTGTTTCCGTGGTATTCCGATTTGCCATTTCGTTCAGGAACAAAGTGTTTAGCATTATTTTTCATGCAGTAATCGCGCATTCTTCTCTGAGTCTTTCAGAAGGATGCTTCCACACAGGCATAATCGCACCAACTATGATGGCAGCACATAAATTATGACAAGAAATCGGTACTATTGACTACAACACTGACACTGCCCAAATGACCCATCCTCGCAAGCGTGCAGTACCCAACGCAACATTCTGCATTCGCTTTTTTACCACGAAAGGATTGTCCACGGTGTTTGACGTACTGAGAATACTGAATTCTGCGAATACTCTCTTTTTTTTTTACAAAGACGCCTGACCAAAAGGATTACTTTAAATGGCGTACTTTTGGAACAAACTTTACGTTCATGTACCCAAAACTCTTCTTATCCTCTCATGATGCCTTTCGAAGCCTCGTTTTTGGTGTGTAATTTCCCGAATTTCCACGAAGAGTTGATTATCGACGGTCTGAATTGTGAAGTTGGACATGACTGCTTTATCGTTCATGCGCTATCTAAGTGTTCACAAAATTCTTGATTCAGATGAGCTGTTAGGCCATTCATCATTTCACAAGTACGTCCTACTCGTAACATCACGGCTTTGAGGAAGACGAAATCGCCAAAACGTCAGCCATCGACCAACAACAACGACAACGAACAACCGATACCAACCTCGCATCAACTCAAAAAGATCACTCTATAAGATCGTATAAATTAATAAATCAACTATCTCTGCCGAGATTTATAGAAAGTCGGTCTTTTGAGTTACTTCACAAGTAACTTCAATAGTTGAATGGAAAGTCACCAACGAAATTTTATTCTACTTTGCTTTATTTTGCTTGACGCGTCTTCACGTCTACTGTGAGGATCCCAGCACTTCTCATCTTCGATTCGTTTCCTCGCATCCATAATCGACTAAGGTGTTTCAATTTTATGTATGGTTTCGGTTGCAGCTTGAGGATTCTCACTTCATCTTGAATGCCATAAAATGCTGGTCTCTCTGGAGTCCTGAGAAAATCGGACTGGGGCATTCCCAATTGGATTATGGAGAGTGATTCTTTCTCAGAGAAGTCCGGTATCAATTTCCCGACCCAGGAGGGATGAGAGCTTGGTTGGCCGGGAGCGTAATCGAACTAGTACCACGCTCGTGATGACGGACATCACTACCACTGTGCTATCCGTCTCCCCACTAACGAAACAACACCCAACAATAACCATGCAGCAAGAATGGGGACGAACGCACATGAGTATAGTAGTATGTGCCCGACAGTAGCTGAACTCCACAACTCTCGGCGTACTTCACTAAATCGATGCCAACACCAGTCTAGACAGTGGAATAAATGTGAAGGAAAAGGATCTGTTTTCCAGCGAGTGCATCTAAATATTTTGCAAAGTATTTCCCAAATATAACAAAGAAATAATGAAATAATTGCTTTGTTTCAGTGCTCACTAGGATTCAAAGTATTTTGTTGGCTGTGTAAACGGCTGTCAACAAAATATGTATAAAATTGAGGCAAATCAGAGCACAATATTCATTTCTTTCCTCCTGCTTTCTTCCAGCAAAATGCTGTTTTGGTGCAGTTTGTTTCACTTTTCAGTATGAAGTTAATACCACTCATTTGTATCGCCACCTTTGTAAGAAGTGAAAAAAGCTTCGAAGAGAAACTAAAAGAATTAAACCAGTTACTCAAAAATGTACGTAAGCTATTTCATCGGCGAAGACTTTGCAGTTTATCAGTATTTTGATTTTCTTCCTTTTAAGAACCCGCTTTTACCAGGAACGTAATGTGGACGATAAAATAAAGGTCCTCTAGAAATTGTACAGCATAGAAAACGAGATCAAGGACGAACTAACTGTGTCTACAAAGGCAAATGCCAATGTAGTTAAAGCCATGCGAGTGAGAACATTGTTTTCTGAATGGAAGTTGATGAATTAGTAAATGGGAATCTTTAGAATTACGGCCCCATCAAAAAGACTCTCGTAAAAGCAATGGGTGACACAATCGAAGAAGTTGATCTGAACAGCGAAATCGACATGGCATTGCTTCAAGGAGACATAATACTCACGAAGTACGTTAATTTACAGAACTCCGCTTTGCTGAGCATTTTCGTTCTCTATTCTGCTTTCGTTTTCAGAGAACAATCTGACGAGATTATTCAAGACATCAAGGAAAACGAAGTCAAACGTAACAAACGACAAGCATTCCGTGACAAAAAATACCCCAAAACATTGTGTCAAACGGACTGATTTACGCCTTCTGGAATGCATGTTTGCCTTTATAATTACTGTATTTCCACGGAGATTGCTTCAGGGCCGAAGTAAGAAATAATATAAACTCAGCCTACGACGCAAGAGTGGTTTTCAAAAAAGTTGTAGGGGTATGAGCTTATGAAACCTGTATTGACTTCGGAGACGGCCGCACAGGTAAGAAGAGAAGATCGGAGATTGGAAGACGCTAAAGCCATCAAAATATAAAAGTAAATAAAGAACTAAATTTCGAGTTGCCCATAGAATCAACGTTTTCAAAGGTGGAGGTTGCTGGTCATACGCTGGAAAACTTGCAGGTGTACAACGCCTCTCACTAGGCCTCGTATGAGAATCGGTATGAGGCGTGAACTACTTCATTAGCTTGTTATTCAGTTCTTCCTGAACATTTTGGATATCGTGAGCAAGAACTGCTAACGTTGATGCATTACAAAATGACATTTTTTTCGCAAGTTGGGACCGCACTGCATGAGATCGGCCATACCTTGGGACCACTCCATACGCAGTCAAGACACGATCGTGACGACTTCGTAACACTTTATCCAGAAAACTTTCGGATAAATTTAAAAGCATAGATAGTCATAAATATCAAAGATGTGATTTCAGGATGGCTGGTTGTCTCAATTCATAAAACAAAATGAAAATAGTAGCTACAACTATAACCTTACTTACGATTACGGAAGTGTTATGCATTATACAGCGAGGTATCTTTGCGTCAAGTTGTCTGTGTTTTCTTTTAAACCACAATGGAGTGACCATGATTTTAATTGAAGTGCCTCAAAAAACGGCAAGCTCATCGTAGTACCACGCGATGTCAAGTATATTGAAACCTTTGTGGAGATGTTTCAAGTGTTTAGACTCTGTGATTCAAAGAATGTTGGAATAGCTTTGATCTCTACGTACAACATCGTCCCTTTAATCACTTTCAACAACAGCTACTAAACAACAGTTGTTCTACGTTACTGAATTGGTAATGTTTGAATATACATATATATATATATATATATATATATACATATATATATGTACATATATACACATATGTGTATACATATTTACACATATACGTATATATATATAGATATATACATATATATATATATGCTTCCCAAACTGCTTTTTTATGAAGTTATTGTGCTATAATGATTTGATGCAGCTTCACCTGGTCCGGTGAATTCTGAAACGACATACCGGCCAACTGTAGGTCCCACTACTTTGCCAACATATACTTCTAATCCTGACTGCAAGGACATTTCTGATTCCGTGTATGTGCCGCTATTGCTGCTTTATATTCTTACAAATTCTAGATATTATACTTGTTTAGATGCACTACACTAATCACATGGGACTTCTGTCATTCCTCCAAGTACGATGAGAAATTGAGAAAACTGATCTGCCCGCAAACGTGTAATCTGTGTTAATAAGCCCTAGCTTTCACTCCAATAAATGATTTTACATATCATCTCTCAAACATTGATATACTTAAGGTACCTAAATGTGTTGATAAACATGCGTTGTATGTTATATATACATATATACTCTGCCGAACTAACTAATACATGCACAGATAAATTTACCAGAAGTTTATAAGAACACACAGAGATATCGACGCTTATTCAGAAAATAGCAGTTGCCACAAATAGGCATCGAGAATGTTCATTGTCTACGGCACGCCCGTCAAGATATAACGATGACTTGGTTAAAGCCGTCTACTTGTGCTTAGGGACGGTTCCAAACAGTATGCCATACATTATTAAAGTTGTTCCTGGCGATTTGACACAGTAGAACTTGGAAGAACGTTATACTGAGAATTAGAACTTAGTTAAAGCTTTCGGAAAGACAATGGAAGTCGCTTAACAATACTATTCTGACCTTTTACAAGGTTACATGAGGTTAATAATCAATTTTTATTCCGTTAACGTTTTGACGTCTTCGTCTGCATCAGAGCCGATGATCCGAGTCGATCGCCCACAGTTGTTCGTGTTCTTGTTGTGGCGTCCTCGTCTTCGTATAGAGCCGGATCCTCTTCGGTGAACACCGCACAGATGAGGCATGCACACCCGACGATGCCCTTATATACAGGACGCTGGTTATTGATAGCAGCGATTACAAATGTTTTGTTTTGAAACATTTGTAGCAATCGCGAGGTTGTTATTTAGCACACGTTTACTTAGACAAAAACATATGCAACACAACAGTGACGCTTCTGTAGTATCTCCCACTTCAGAGCCGAAAGGGTATACTGACAAGCAATCTACTAGACTAATGGTTTCAAGAACTCAGAAATATGAAAATCTCAATGGTCAAATATGGTCAATAGCTTCTCGAAAAACCCACCGTTTCTTACATGCTTTCTGCTGAGGAAGAATAGCAGCTCTGAGTCGTATATAGTTGATGAATGCACCATCCCACATCAAGAATCAATTCTAAGAAACAGCGCTAGATTACGTGTGATTTCGATGCATTTTTCACTGCCATTCATTCTCGGATTCTTGGTATTTATCCAAAAACCTCAAGTTGGCATCCTGTGAAAATACCATTTTCACCTAGCAAAGACCATAATATTTCAAAACCGACTTGAATGCAGAATGGATTGTCCGGAAAAAACAAGTTGTTATCGCTGGGTAATCCCTACTATCAACAGTCAGCATCCTGTATAAAAAGGTATCGCCAGGTGAATATAGCTCATTCGAGAAAGATGCCCCACTGAGGAAGAGGATCCAGCTCGATACGAATACGAACACGTTACATCGAAAAGACGAACAACTGTGGACCAACGGCTCGGATCACCGGCCCTGATGAAGCCGAAGACGTCGAAACGTTAGCCGAATGAAAATTGTTTATCAAACTTGCGTAAGCTTATCAAAGAAAGAATACAAACAACACTGTTTGTATTATGAATTTCGAGTACGGGAGCGTTAGTGTTAATGCACATGTTGGTTTAATGGTAACGTAATACAACATGAACAACAAGATGGTTGTCGCTTACCAATAAACAACTATACTTATTATTCATGCCGAGGTGAAAATTCCCGTGAGTTTTCAAAAGAGTGTGAATGGCACAAGCATCAACCCAACGTGAAATAAGTGATCATTTCAACTGCGCAAGGAGTTCCAAAATGAAAGCAAAGTGTCAGGTGTAAAACACCCGCTCATTTTCATGCATTAAAATAGATTATTACTTGAATATTCAACTTACTTGCCCTCTCTTTGAGCAGCAGAAAACTCAATAAGCCTCTTAAGATGAGAATGTTGGTAAATGCCCATCATTGTGACGATTAGTTGCAGAGCATCTTCACGTTCCATGTCATTATTAACATGAAGATCCAGAGCGCTGTAATAAAAGGATTGTTTGTTTTTTTCGTCTAGTCAAATCGTTAGTGCTTATTGAATAAAAGATTTTACAGTCTTTTAAAAACTTTTCACCTTCTAGTGTACAGCAAAAAGCTAATAGACAATGGAGTCTTAGACAAGACTAAAAGCAGTACGAGGAACCCCAACATTAATAATAATCCATACACAGTAACACCGACTTCAATGGAAATTTATCAGATATAGCATACTTATTTGGATGTATATGTCCTAGTTCGTAAAATACTTTATTAACTGAAATAAAAGCAGGTGTCAGCGGTGGAGAACGAACGTGCTATTACCCTTTCTGGTGCTAACGCGTTCACCACCACACAACGTGTATGCTTGATTCGTTTATCTCTCAGCTAGTTTTCTATTCACCAGTGCTATCAGCAATCACCTTTCGATGGAAATGATCTGGAGAGTCCAAATCGGCAACGAACCCAGTTAATTTGAGGCTGCAGTCGATATCACAAATGACAACTTTTTTGTTTACCTCCTATAAGAATTTTTCACAGCAAGGTATTATGTGTGATACAATCGAAATGGTGCTGATATATTTGCAAAACTCCGGACCGCAGGTGTCTGCGGTGGGGAACGAAAGCGTTATTAACCACGGCGGGAGCTAACGCGTTCACCACCGCACCTTGCGTGTTCTTCGTCTCGCCTTTCTCTTACTTAGTTTACTGTTTAGCAGCACCTACCCCTGAATCAATCCCATTGATAGGTGATTTCCGATGGAATGAATGTGTAATGGCAACACCCTGCCTTACCGTACGGCGTAGATATCCGCATGATTCGTTAGTAAAAACACCAGGTTCTTTTCCGTGAACAAACAGAGTCGTAGAAGACGAAAACACACTGCGCGTATAGCAGGGTGATCATCCCGTAGAAGTTCCATAACGCTGAAATGATAATGATCAGATGGAAAATGCAACAGAAGACCAATCAAGCATAATGATACTGCGATATTCGCAAAACCCTGGACCACAAGTGTGTGCAGTGGGGATCGAACTCGCTATTACCGTTTCGCATCTTTTCGTTAGAGGGTAATAGCGCACTTGTTCTCCATTCCAGACACTCCCCGCTCAGGGGTTTTGCGAATATACCCGCTTATGATGGTTATATTTCACATAATACCTTGCCGTGAAAAATTGTAGTAGGCAACAAATGAAAAGTGAACATTGTGATTCCAACTACAGCCACTTTTGAAGTTAAAGAGAGAAACAAGGTTTCACTTAAATGTTACAGATCAGGACCATATGTGGTTCTTTATAGAATTTATACGTTCCTTTTTAAAACTGTTGATAATAATGATAATGGATGATAATAAGCAATCAGATTAATGAATAAAGAATGAATTAGACGAGGACAGAGATAAGAAAAAAAAACAATAAAAAGGATACGAAATAGGAAAAACTGCAGAAAAACAGGCGCGACACTGAGAAGAGGAACACAACAAAGTGGGAACAAGTAGCCAAAAAATAGGATGGTGAGGGTATTTAAAACATAAGACGAAAACGAAAAAACGGAAACATTCGTGATAAATAACAAACACCAGTCTAAGAGACTTTCTTGATGAATTCCTTTGGTTCCGCAGCGAAAGTGCAAATTCATGGAGCGCGTGGTCAACGAAAGAAGAGGCCTAGCAATGAAACTAATGATTTGCACCAAAAAAATATGTTAGCATTTCGCCTTTCTCAAGAAAATAGGTCACGTTTCTATGCATTTTACTCACTGAGTAAGAAATACAAAGATAAACCAAATAGGAATAATAAGATTAATACTTTTAAATTAGCAATTAGCATATCTCTCACGTATGCAGTGTCTGAGCACATGAAGCATATTGTATTTCACAAAGCTATCCATCTGCTAGTACGACAAACACCTACCACCATTATCAAGGTGACCTGTGAAGGTGCCAATAATTCGTCGTTCGCCACTGCATAGCAAATCACAGTAGTATACATACAAATGCTTTACATGTAGTCTTGAGGACAATACTGAACAAATCGGAGTAATACAGCTGCGCACTAGCAGCAGTACTCGTCTAGCCTTGGATGCAATGCTGAACAAATCTGTGCAGCACACTAGCACGCTTGCAGCTGTGCTCATCATATTCCGTAGAATAAAATTAGCGTTTAAATAAGTGGTCGCCGCTCAACTAACACGTGTGACATGCACGATAGCGCCTCTGATATTGAAACGTCATGAAGGATTGGTGCTTGAGGCATACAATGAATTTCCTGAAGCGGAATTCTTCACCCCTAGCAGTTGTCATCTTACCAATATAGATGATAATATAAAATTTAACTGGGTTACATTGACACTATCCTTTTATCCCCATGGAAAGCGAAGAAGTGTACGCACTCATTTAGGTAAGATGCGGCAGATTTTATTCCATTTTCCACGTCTTTCTATCCTCCAGAAGCATTCCAAGCAACCTGTTCCCTCCCTATCTACTCATTTTAGTTTCAAGTCGCTAAACACCTCCCATTTTTCTAAACGCAGGTAAACTAATTGGTGGATTGTTCAACACATTGGTTTCAGTCTGTGAGAAGAAATAACACTATAAACAATTTTCTGAGGAAAACATCTGCTTCATAACATCTTTTCCATTCCCGTGGACGAAATCATCCGTAACAAACTACCGGTACTAAGCTGTGATCAGTACCGCAAACAAAAGCGAAGTTTCGGCCACCTATATTCCAACTCTCCGAACGAGAATTTCTTGAAGGTAATTTCTAAGGAGTTGCGAAGCTTCGTCGGTGAGATGATCTTCACTCTTAAAACGTATTTACACACGCTTAACTTCAGGTAGCTGATATACAGCATTGCATTCCGCAAAACACAGCTTAACGTGCATTCTAGAGCACTTTGTTGGACAAATCTTACTCGACAGAATCAAAGGTAGCCTAGGTATCTTTGCTATGAGAAACAGCGACATACAGCACTTTAATAGTACTTTGAGCTACTTCAGTTTAAAATTACAAGACATATACTGTCAAAACCTTTTAAACACTTACGGTTTGACTCCATAGGAGTTATACAATGCGAAAACGATGGCTGCTTTCACTCTTAGAATCAATACGTTGAATAAAAAGAATAAAGCCCTTGGCGTTGATCAATCCCTAAGAAATGTGCCATGCATTCTACTTCATCAAGCACCGTTAGAGACGATTAAATGCAAATCTGGCTTGTGCAGCGCGCCCAGATTGGCCTGGCGCAAATCTGTCGTCCTGAAGACATGGAAGGCCTGGTAAGTCCAATGCGTAAGATTGAACCAAAGACCACATGCGTACTGCATGCCACCTCTAAGCGCTGCGCTACACACATCCGTCAATATATTATTTATAAATTTCCATTTACTGCCCCCTATTATACTATACTATATTTACATTTGCAAGTTTAGCTCTTTCCTTGGAAATTTCAAAAATCAAAACTATAATTATTTGAAAGTTTTCGTTCTAAACATATCTGAATCGGAAAGGATACTGAATAAAATCACATATGCGATAAATGTAAAAAAAACAAAAGTCTCTTCTATAAAGCGAGAGATCTCTGAACTAAAATACTCCATTGGTCGAGAAATTACCGTAAGCTATTGAAAAACTGGGTCGAGTGTAGTGCAGTGGTCGGAGGCGTCTTGCAATACAGATGGGATTGATTCCCGCGCACAGGCTACCAAGCCTTTAATCCCTCCGGGGTCGGAAAATTGGTACCAGACCTGTCTCGGAGGATAGCAGCACCAGCTCCGTACATCTGTAGGCTACCGCCAGTCCTTGCAAAGGCCAGATATGCATTCAATCACCTCCAACGATGCTTAATAAAGTCGAATGCATCACTTAGCGATTGCTCAATGTGGAAAGCTTTTTTTAGCTTTATTGAAAAACCAGCTTCTTCGAGAAAAGGTCAATGGGAAACAAGGAAAACATTCATTTGGATTTCATTAGTTGGCGACAATCTAAGTCAAAGCTTACTGTCAATCTACGCCAAAAACGACGGTGGCCTCAAGATACTTGCTTGGATACTTGGACGGCCCGTCCTAACTGGTTATGCGATACCCAGCATATTCTCGATTTTCCGCAGTTTTGCTGGTTTAGCCATTGTTTCCCTGGAGTCCGGAGGCCAGCCTGGCCATCCTGGCCAGCCTGCCCCAGGTCATCATCACCACAGGCAGTCGCTGCTCTCGTGAATCAGAGGTTGATTCGCCACCACGCGACTAGTTTGATACCATGACGGTGTTAGACCCTGGTATTGGTTTACTGTTAGTTGAGCATCCTGAAGCAAACGCCGGACTCCTTCTCTACATGGGAGGTCCTGCCTGGGGGATGAATACCCCCGCTGTACATCGCAGCCCAGCACCCCAGAAACACTTGTGAGCTACGATGAGGCGATAAACCGTTCTGAGGAACCCCAAAACTCGGCATGAAATTACTTCCGAGCAACAGGCTGCTGTAATTCGTCCAACATTATCGGGTCTGATGCTTTGCAGTGTACAAAAGATTTACAGAAAGTATGACATGCGAGATGCATTGTTATTTATGGCGTTTGATAACGGTAATTCCGAGCCAGGAAACAAAAAGATGAACGATATTGTACATTACATTCTAACTTACAGTAAGCACAACTGCTCGAAGAAAGCCGAGTCCTTCAGCGCCTCAGGTAGAGTCTCGCAGATGAGTGAATGCAGTTGATTGAGAAATGCACGCCTCACTTCATATCCTTCACTTAGCGCCTTAGGTGCGTTCTCAAGAATGAAATGGATAGAATCGGATTTGTCTCTGAAAGGCGTTACAGGCGGCCTCTGAGTGGTCCCTGGAATGAGATTTGCTTCGCCCACAAAAGGGAAGTGAATTCAAATTTGCCCCACAACTGAAAATAAGATAAGAAAACCTTACGCCGTAATGGGCGCGCTCCTCCAAAGCGCGCCACGTGTGCATCCGCGCTTCCGCGTCTTCGGGAGAAACGACGATCCTGACGGTTGTTCATCAGGCTGTCTTGTGCGGTCAAAGAACAATCCAGTTCTTTGTCATGAATTGCCGTCAATCATCTCTATTTCTTAAAAAAAACACTGGTATAGTGAAAACATACTGAACAACATCCACATCAAACACTGGGGAGATAGCCATGAGCCTTGATCGTTGAGCACATCGAGGACGAATAGTTGACCACCCTTACCGCCCAGACTAGCGGTCTTCAATTTTATTCCTGATCTTATTCTGTGTGTAGCTACGGACACCGCACGTAACTGCCGTCAAGAAAATGGCATGCTTTTTCCAGAATACCTCCACCAAGCTTCCTCACTATTCACTACATTCTTGGTTCATTTTTATTTTTGTAAGAAATCAGACTGTTGTCAACTTTATCTTAGGTTATATCTTGTAAGAAAAAGGTGAATTCGCGAATTATCAATTTATTGAAGCCGACTTTTAGAAATTTTCATGATAGTGGATCGTGCATATCTCAACCCTGAGTAGCCTCATTTATCTTTCGAGCCACTATTTCAGTTGAACCTATGAAAGTCTATGGTTTATGTTTCAGGACATATTCGATGTCCATTATCCATGAAATGTTTCACATTCAAGTATAATATGAGCTTGCGTTATGTAGCGATATGCCCTAGTGGTCTGGTTCTTCTTTTTCAATACATTCAACATACAATGTTTATCGAGGTAGTAAGTGGGTATACAATCGGAGACGAGTTAAAGATGGGAGTAATCAGGGCGAAACTCAAGCGTCAGCTAGTACTTACTTGGATACTTGGATAGCCCGTCCTCACTGGTTGTGGGGGCCTAACAAAATTTCAATTTGCAGAATTTTGCTGGTTTACCCATTGTGGTCCAGATGTCGGCGTAATGAAAGTCTGCTCCAGGTCGTCACCACTCCAAGCAGTTTCCGCGTTTGTGGATCAGAAGGAGATTCGCCACTATGCGACTATTTTGATACTAGAACGGTTGTGCATCCTAATATTGGTTTACTCCTAGCTGGGCTTTCTTAAGAATGCGCCATACTCCTTGTCAGCATGGGAGGCCCTCCGGGGAGATGAATCCTCCCGCAGTACATCGCAGTCCGACACCCAGGAACAGCTCCCAGCCACGATGAGGCGGTAAACCGTCGGGAAGAGTGTCAGCTAGTAGAAAGCAAAATAATATTTCAAAACCAACTTTCCTTTAACCTCGGTGACTAATTAATACTTTGTCTTTATTTAATAAGCTTGCACGAGGTTGATAAAAGCATAAATCCCTCGGCGTTAATCAATTCCTGAGGGTTGCGCCATGCATTCGATTTCATTAGGCATCGCTGGAGGTGATTTAATGTATATCTCGCCTTGACAGTGACTCGCTGTAGCCAGTGCTGCTGCTATCCTCCCACACAAGTCTGGTACCAATTTGCCGATCCGGAGGGATAGAAGGCTTGCTGAGCCACGGGCGCGGGATCGATCCCAGTGTGTGTCGCGGAGCGTCTCCGACTACGCCACTTGAGCCCTTGAGGTTGATACATAATCGTTATTTCCGGCTAACGTTTCGATGTCTTCGCCTTCCTCAGAGCCTATGGTCCGCAGTTCTTGTGTTCTCGATGTGGCATCTTCGGCTTCATATTGGGTCGGGTTTCCTTGGTGGAGCATCTCTCGAAACGTCAAAACTTTAGCCAAAAATAAAGGCTATGTATCAACCTCGTGTAAGCTTATCAAAGAAAGAATACATGCTGATTAGTCAATTGTCAGCATTCCGATCGACTTTACTATTCGGTCCACAAATGAAAGAAACATGGGCTAGTCGTTAGTACTGGAGATTTCATTTATCGTTGTGTTAAGATTCCCGTGCTACTAGTTTACGCACACATCCCAACGGCTTACCGCCTCGTCCTGGCTGGGAGGTGTTCCTGGGTGGCGGGCTGCGATGTACAGCCGGGGATTCATCCCCGCAGCAGGGTTTCCATGTTGAGAATGAGTCTAGCATTTTCGTTAGGAAGCCCAGCCAAGAGTAAACCAATACCAGCAACCACCATCGTCCTGGTATCGAACTAGTCGCATGGTGGAAAATCTCTCTCTGACCGACAAAGGTGGCCACTGCCTGCGGTGGTGACGACCTGGGCTTTACTTTGGCAAGGCTGACCTCGGGACTCTAGGGAACAATGGTTAAATTTGCAAAACTCCGAAAAAGTGGAAATTGTGCTGGCCCACACAACCAGTGAAAACGGGGCATCCAAGTATCCACGTAAGGAGGTTTACACACGTGAAATGTGACAATGTGAAAGGGTGTGCTTTAATAACATTTTCATACTGCAAGCTTAGTAGAAAGCTAAGGCTTGCTTTTGTGTTTTATGCTAAACGCATCGGACGAGGAAAATCGGTGACGGGATTCCCGTAAACGACCGTCAATGCTTGAAGGATGTTGGCAATCAAATAGGATATCCTAAGGAACATTTCAAGGATCGTTACAGAAATGTCAACTTTTCTTAACTCATTCTTTACTTTTTACTTTTATTTTACTTAATGTTTCGGACGCAGCAAAGTCATACTGCTTTCCAGAACGAAGCTAGAGGAGCGTTTTATTGAAGTGGTCCAACATACGATTTTGACTCGTTCTTTGGCTAAGAAATGTCGGTAACAAGGTGTACAGAATATGTGTTTCGGCACAAAATCTATCTCAATACCCACTGAGGAATCCATTCTCAGAAACTGCCACGACCGACTTTCTATTAACCTCGGCATTGATCAAGTGATTTTCTTCGTATTTTTGTTGAGCAAACGCGA